>BMAV01012830.1:0-27337 GCA_019973955.1 Trichonephila inaurata madagascariensis
GGGGTGATTGGCCCCACCAATATTATACACATACTGACCATGGATAAATTATATTAACGTCAGAACATTTCTATATTCAAAAAAAAATTGTTTTCAATTATTATAAGCGATGATAAACAATTTAGTTTTTTCCCCCCTCCGATTGGTCAACATATTTGAATGTTATATTCCTCCATTAACATTTCTCAATAAACTAGACATTTTTACTGTCGTTTAGGCTTCTGGAACTACAAAAGCTTTCATCGCGACAGCGGATTTTGAAATCAAGATTCCCCTCTTTCAGCCGAGAAAATCTTTCCCTTCATGGTTGCCGTCTTTGGAAGGAGATCCGGGTCTCTAGAACGCGCGAGCCACCCGATCGATATAAATAACCTTCAGAGCATGCGGTGCGGAATGGCTGCGCCGCTGGCACCCCTAAACGGAAATGATGGACGTTCATTTTAATGAAAATGGAAATTTTACGCTCTGCAGAGGGCAATTAAAACTTCGTCAACTGCTCCTTGGGTACACCAACCAGCTTTATGGAGACAATGGATTCTGTGGGTAGTTCTAATTTATCGGATTTATTTAAATGAAAGAGATTGCCAGAAGCATTAAAAGTTATTATCCCTAAACAGCAAAAAGAAAGAAATTAGATAAATAGTTATTAAGGTTTTTACTTTCTTTTTTAATGCTCTAAGTCAGGGGTACTCGACCTTTTTTCTGCTGGGCCGCATACATATGTCAGCTCTTTCACGCGGGCCGCATGCATATGTTAGTTATTTCCCGCGGGTCGCAACATAAGGATAAATGGGGAAAGGGGGGTGCGGAGAAATGCTTTAAGACCAAGATAACATTGTAAATTTAAAATGTAGAAAATTGATCAAAATATTATGACTCCTGTTTTGCATTTTTTAATTATATTTTTTTTTATTTTTGTCACTAACTAAATTAGAAGCATTTAAGAAACACTCCTTCACAATTTCTGTATCATTAAACGATTTCATATGATTACCAATAAAATAAAAAACTTCATAGGATGTCTTTATTACCGTTGTGATATTACCACTGACAAAACATTTTGTTGCTGTTGCAAAGGTTATTCAAAAATGAAAGCCTATTTTTATCATCTCTTGAAAGAGATCTTCGAGGAAAAGTATCATTGAATGATTCCTGTTTATTGGTATTTTTAATTACAGCACTTTCGTGACAAATCAAACAATTACTGATCCATGTTTTTTTGTCACTACAAAATAGTCAATTTCCCAATCGTTTTGAAACGATTTATTTTCTTCGAATATTTTTCATTTGCAAGATATGAAAGATAGTTAAAAATTAGTTCTACCCATATAATGGTCATTACTCCACTGTTGTTTGTTACCACTAACCGTAACCGTTCCAAATAAAAAAAGAATATCAATTCGTACCCGTACGACACCGACAGTAAAAAGCAAAATTTATACATTTGATTTCTTGTCAAAAAATTTCCAACCAAGTGTTTAATACAATGTTCATAAATAAGTATATTTCTCGGAGCAATGAGCCTTGGCCGGGACCTTAAAAAGGCTCGGTGGGCCACATGCGACTCGAGGGCCACAGGTTGAGTATCGCTGCTTTAAGAACTTGTTTGTTAATTACTGATTTTTCAAGTTTTCTAAAAGTATAAAACATTGGAGATATTCAAAAGGGAGAGGTCAAAATCAGTGCCTGTTTATCTATTGGGCTCTTGGGGCGGGCACCCAGGGGCCCGGATAAGCTGGACTTAACCAGATTTTCTGGTTATAAATTTCGTTTCGCCCGTGCCAAGGGGCCCGTAGATCTTATGCGCCCAGAGCCCTAAATGAGCTTAAATCGGCATTGTTTAAAATACTCATAGTATTAATCGGAGATTATTTTGGTCAATCGGATATTTTTACAGTTGAATAAAATGATCTAGATCGTTTATATGACTATACATACTACACATTCGATTTTACTCTGTAGTTTGTGTAGAAATCTTGAAGTGATGACGGGTTATTGATATCCCAGGTGCTCTGAATCTTCTTTGTCCAATTGGGGATAATATATGTGTTCGAAATGTTCCTCAAAAAACTAACCAAAAATATTTCATTGGTTTTCCCCGTTCTGTTACGGTTGGTATTTGTGAAGCTGTCTCAAGCCTTGGTAGCCTGGTAGTCATGGTCACGAGCTCGTGGCCGGCTTGTTATGAGTTCGAACTCTTGTGTCCCACTGAAGACACGCCGAGTAGAGGGGCTCATGCACATGAAATCTGTGGTGGTTCATTGTCCTCCCGAAGGCGTGGTGTGGACATTTGGAAAGGGTGTGCCCCACTTGACCAAGGTTCATAATAACCAGGTCCGTTGCCAATAGCCTCGTGTTGCTTAAAAGTGCGATGTTCATAGATACTCAACCAGAGGGACATAATTGACGTTGTATGGTAATAAAAAGTTGTGTTTTGGAAATGTAACTGTATCCAACTATTGGCTTGTTCCTGTTTATAATCTTAATTTTTACTCTTATGCAGTAGATTCTTGAATGCCTACAATGAATAAGAAAACCTGGATATTAAAATATCCCGGTTAAACCATTATGTATATAAAATTGAAAGAGAAAGAGATATAATTTTGAAAAAGTTAAGGCTTTCTCAACTTATTTTTTCCTGAAGACACCAAAAGCATTTGCTCCACCTTTTCAATAGCTCTTAGATGAATTTATTGGATATATTTCCAGTGGATTTCCATTATTTTCTTGGAATTTTAAGGAGACACGATATATACACTGCACACAGTTTTTTTTTTTAAATTTATATGTTTATATGAAGATGTTTACACGCAACCTGTATAAACATACAGGAAATGTACATTTTAGAAAAACCACCCTTTTAAACAATCAATTATTTTCAATTCCTATTTCTTACTTCTACAAATTTTAATATTTTCGAACAATTTTTCTTTAATATTTTTAAAAATGTTTCTGACAATTCTGTGCATGGAATTGGTATTACCAATGATACTTTCATTTTTATAGTTTTCTTTCGTGTCGGACAGTTAAAAAAATAGTTATATGTAGCTAAGAGGATTTTTAAAAATAACGATTCACGTCAATCCTTATTCTATGCTCAGAATCATCAAATATATTAAACAAAACAACCAGAAAAAGTTTCAATATTTTGTATTGAATATTAAAAAAGTCTTAGCATTTTAAATACACGATTATCGTGAACAATAAAGACATGAAGAAAAGTCACTTAAAGTTTTAAGAGTAAAATAAATGAAAGAGGGAATATGTCATGATTCAGGTTGTATTAAGTATTTTAAAAGAAAAGTTCATCCTAAATTATCGAATATCAAAAAGGAAATAATTTAAAATTATAAATGGAATGAAATTTTAAAAAACATTGAAAATAAAAGCTATGTCTAATTTAGTGGATTTTTAAGAAAATAACTAACTGTTCCCATCTAAAAATCTGAATTACACGCACAGAATTATCAAGTGTTATTACACAAAATAACCAGAAAGTTTCTTAACTCTTTATTATTACAACAACAAAAAAATGCCTTAAAGTTTTGAGTGCAAAATCATAAAAAATAAAAGGTCGAGAAAAGGAAAAATAAAAATTTTAACTGCTTAGGCTATGATGAAAGTATCTGTGCAAAAAATGCAGACGACACGCTTTCTAGTTTCGGTTTTCGTTTCGACATACCGTTAAAGAAGATAAATAACTGCCTAAACAACGCGTAACTAGGACTACAAAACTCCGAAAATATTTAACACATTTAAAAATTTCACACACTTAACATGAGGTAATAAGGAAAAATGCTATATTTTTTGTTATTTTTAGGACAGCGTTTCTCAAACTGTGCGGCGCGCCCTAGGGGTCATGATAACTCGACGAGGGGGGCGCGAGCATATTGAAAAGTCGAAAACAAAAGATTATTTAAAAAATATTAATTTACCGAAAGTAAACGAACAACATATATTCTGACATAATAATAAAAAAAATACATACTTGTTCTGATATAATACACTTATAAATGTATCAGTACTGCGCAATATATTTTATAATTTATTTAACAATACTAAGTTAGCAACAAGTTTGATAATTACCAGTGTCTCCATGGCCTTGTCATGTATAAAATTAAAAACAAAAATTAACGTTTATCTTGATAATTTATACGGTATATAACTGACTCCCCCCTCAACTGTCAATTAAAAGTTACGCGATTATCTCCCTAATTGCCACCGTTTTCCACGTAGACGCGCGTGTGTTATGTATTGGGGGGATGAGGAATATATAAACAAATTCTCTGAAATAAGTAAATCCTTAATAAATACTGTGACGGGCTCACGCTTCTTTTCATTACCATGTCCTTTGGGTTGTTTGGGGCTAGAATGAATGGCAATTCTTTTCCAACCAAACCTAAGAAGTGAAGCGTGAAGGAAATATGCAAATTAGGAAGCTTTTAAATATCAGAAGTTAGAGTAAACGGTGTGGCAATTTGGGGAATGTTATGATAGTATGTGATTCAATTGTGAAGTGACAGCCAACAGAGGAATTCCGTGACATAGAGCCATTCGGTCAAGGTGCATACCATTGCACTCCAGTAAATACGCAACTTCCAGTAGAATTGGATCGGTCGATCGAAATTAAGGAAGGAGTGACTATTTAATATTAGGATCTGCGATAGTATTGGAATTGAGTTTAGACGAGTTAGTTATTGATAGTGGTCCGGGTCACGTTATTGCGGTGTTATATATATTGTGTGTTTTGTCATCGTAGATTCTCTCGCATATATTATTATTATCTAATCTGTTAGATGTTTAAGTTTTAAGATCTTAATAAAGTCAAATTAAGATCATGACAGCTCCTAGTTCTTCATTCATTCCTACACCTCTAGCTCACGCGCTGATAATCAAGGAAAAGGGCACCCGAGGGGGGTAACTTCACAATACTGTCAAGGTCCTTTTATTACATTCCAAAGTCTTCGGAATAATTTTATGCATAACAGAGCACAGTAAAAGATCGTGCATCGGAAAGACGTATATATGCATCCGGGGCAATTAACGCTTTGGATGATTAAGAACAAGACGTTTATATACGCCGATGGCACTTAAGAGGGTCGTATTGTAGTTTAGCGGCAAAGTATAGTATTATTGAATTCACAATACATTGTTATTGTATGGAAGAAGGGGCGATGAAAATTATGATTGAATATTGGGTCGCGAATATTGAAACTTTGAGAAGCGCTGTTTTAGGGTAATATACGTCCCTTTAAATATAACCTAAAAGAGCTTTGGCGTGAGTAAGCGTAAAAATGTGATTCAAACTCCGAGACGGTAAAAAATCTTTTTAGCCATTTTCAAATAATTATTTCTATTTTTGAGTTGTCGAACGTACAACTTTTTTATCTTTCAACATATTAAATAGTCACAAACACGTTTTATCGCAACGTAGGAGGGACGCCTCTCGAATCTTAATCGAAAAACACGCTGCAATCACATCACATGAGCTCATGTGCGATCACGTGAATCTTTGCTCTGAAACGTGAGTTTATAAATTTGTATAAAGGAGTAATGTAAATAAAATGGATGATTTTTAAAATTTTAAAATTTTTGATAATGTGGTCACCTTTTGATAAACAAAAGTCTTCCGTATAAGCTCGAGGGTTATTCAATTTCCTACTATTAGCTCACACTCTCTATTTATTTATTTATCTTGGTGGAAATTTCAATCGGTAATAAAATACATTTTGAAGCGCACAACTGAGCTGAAATTTTATATATATGACAATTTTGGATGACAATACAATAGTTTAATTATAATTAATAAAAATTAATTGGCTAAAACTAATTATTTAAAAAATTACAAATACAGCCACGTTGGCATCATTTTTGTCAAAACTTGAAAAGGTTTTTTTTCTCACGTTTTGAAGCATTCAGTTGAACTGAAATTTTATAGAACACGATTGTTTTGTGGATGACAATACGATGCCTCAATGATAATTAATAAAAATTAATGACCACTTAGTGTTGTGATTCTGTCATATGTATATACATATTTATATTAATTGTAGCTTTTTAATAAAAAGTAGCTAAAATAAAATTTTTCTTGGTTGATCTAAGTAGAAATAGACTTAATTTTTTTTTTATATTACTTGTTTTTTAAGTAAGGTCTGTACATGAATTCTGTTTGCAATTTCACGCGTGCATGAGAATAATTGCACGTGCAGGCGCCACAGGCATCTTTTGCGCTTAAATCAACACCCTTTGAATTGATGGCTCTAGACTGTATGCTTTATAGTGGGAGGCTAAATTACTTAAGGGAACTACGACATCATACACATTCAAAAAAATAGATTTTTTCAATTTTAGTTTTAAAAAAAATGCAAATTTTTCTGAATCTAAGAATGAAAACACTTATATGATTGTTGATAAAATAACCTTAAAATATGAAAAAGAAACTGACACAAAAAATGTAAAAAACGTTTACAAATGCTTAGTTATTTTTCTCTTTTTCTCCAAAGCATAATATTTTGCTTTTAGATACACTTTGAAAAAAAAACTGTTGCACTATATGGTTCCAAATTTTTGATACGTTTATACAGGATACCTGTCATATAGTGAACCTTTTTTCTTTTTAGTCGAAGTAGTACATAGTTTTTAAAAAATAGTTTTATGTATAAAAAAGTTAAGCAAATAAAAATTTTCAAAATTACAAAGTTTTATAATTTTTCTAAGGAAACTATCTTAAAATATTTTACTAAAATAGTAGGTTTATTATATTTTGCGTATTGCTTAATAAATGTGCAAAAACTATTTTACATTTTTAAGAGATGACTTTTTGAAAAATGGTTCCTAAGCATAACCATGTATTATGAGATCTCAAAAATTATGTCCAACTTAAATTAAACGAAAAGAAAAAAATTAACAAAAAAAAATATTTTGTATTTCTACAGAATGATTAAAATACCTCTATTAATATCACAAAAAAATCTAAGCTCTATTTCAAATTTTTAAAGATATGCGTCCCATATACAAAGTCTTATTTTTGGCATTTTACTCTTTCGAGCATGCTCTTTCGAGCATACATGCATGCTCTTTCGAGCATGCATGTATTCTTAAGGCTGTTTTCGGTTGATGTTAAAGAATAGGACCCGAATTTGGAACATTTTTTCAGAAAAAAAAATGAAAAATTAACATGATATTCTGCCTTCACTATCCTTTCGAGAGTAGCATTTTTTATCATACTTCCCATTTTTAATCGAGTTGATTCATTTTTCTAGTATAAAACGTGTTTCGCATTTCTTATCCTATATCGTAATGTTAAATGGGCTTTGCCTTCCCGTATTAAAACAAAAAAGAAAGTATTCACGGAATATTTTGAAATTTTTAAAAACACTATATTGTTAACAGAGGTACGAGTTATAATATTGCAAATTTTCATGGAAATTGGGTCATTTTTCTGTCTGAAAATGTATTTCGCGTTTAGTTAGGGGCCTCTCTACTTTTACCGGGGCACCCTTTTAAAAAAATTGAACTTTCCAACGACGATTGTGAAATATGATTGGCGATCTGGTTTTTAACAGCAAGCAACCTAAAATCTGGAGTTATTCATCGCCAGATATATGAATATGGCGACAATGCAACGAGTGATAGTAAAGTGCGAAAATAAGTGATTGAAAACGCCTACGACAAATCACGCTTTGGTCGTCCATCTGTTAGTGATCACCACGATTTGTGAAGATAGCTGAAGCTTAAGTTACCTATCATCTCCTGGGTCATCTGAAGACTTTCCCGCTTGGTAAGCAGTTAAAAAACCAATGGAGAAATGACAACGACCGTGCATAATTGGCTATCATCGCAGGCAATAGAGTTCTATGAGGAGAAGGGGCTGTGGTAGCCCAGTGGTCAAGGTATCGGGTCATGGCAGGCATGTCATGAGATCGAACCCAGTACCACTAAAAGACCCGCCGGGCAGGGCAGCGATGCATGTTAAATCTGTCGAGAACTGAAACTTCCTCCCTTTGGTGTGGGTAGTTAGGGGGGGATGCCAGCTCAGGTGTCGCCCAATCCTTGACCATGGTTCAAAATTACGTGGTCCGTCGCGAAAAGCCCTCGTGTAGCTGAACAGTGAGATGTTAATATTCACTCACTCACTTACTCTATGAGGAGAATATCGAAAAGTTCGTTATTCGTTATGATATAAACGTTTAAACCAACAGAGTAATTATGTAAATAATACAGAATTGTATGTTAATTTAGAAAATAAATGTGTATGCGGGTTTTTTTTCTGAAAATTCCTTGCTTGTTTTGTATTTTTATTGATAAACGGATCTTTAATAAACATATATAGGCCTCGTAATTATAGTTTCCTTAACGGGGAATTTAAGCTGTATTCAGGAATATTTTATTTTGGCTCTCGTGTTCTTAAAAAAATGGGATAATAATGTCCCACTGTTTGAAATTATGCTTAAATTTTACAGTCAGAAAGTTAGTTATTTTTAAAAAGTACGACTGTAAGGCATCAACGAATTAAGGAAGTTTTAAATCAATTTTTCGTTTCGTACTTTATGACATTGAAATAAAATACAAGGATGGTTTCTAATTGCTCGATTATAAGCGATAAATATAGAATGAGTATTTATCAATGTCGCACAATAAACCATCATGAGGACTATTGGTGACTGACCTCGTAATTTTGAACCGCGGTCAAATGACGAGAACGATACCTGAGCTGGTCCCTCACTCTCCTAACTTTCACATCACTCCAACGTGAGGACATTAAGCCTCGACATATTTAACGAGCATCGGCTTCTTCTACACGGCGAATCTCCAGTGCTATTACGGCTGGAACTCATGACATGCGGGCTACGTATTCGGCAAAGACCACTAGGCTTCTGCGACCGATATAGAAGTGAATATGAAATAAGATGTATTCTACTTATACCAAATCGCAAATAAAAATTTAAAAGAAAATAGATTGTGAATTTTAAAATTTTTATACAGGCAGAAAAAAAGAGGGTAAATTGAAGGTAAAAATGAAATGGTTTAAAATTTGTATAAATTGTACTTTTCTTTTTTTTTTTTTACAAAAAGATTTAATCGTCTTTTTGTCAAAAATCTAATTCTGGAATAGTTACGCTAAATTCTTGAATTACTTCTAATGAAATTTATTCCTATCGTTATGTTTTTTCTTTGTAGTAATAACGATAAAAAATTTTAAAATTACCCAAACTACGTTAAAAAACGTTTTTTGGGCCCAAAAGTCACATTTTCTTTTTATTTGATTTTTTTAAAATTCAAACGATTATTTTTCCCTAAATCCCTTGTTTTGTTTTTTCGGGGATAATTAGAAAAGAAGTTCAGTTTTTTAAAATATTATCACAGCGGTGAAATAAAAACCGGGAAAAAGGAAATTAAAAGGGAAGGGTTGGGACTGCTTAACTCTTTTACCCAAAATTTTTTGCAATTTTAACCAATTATTTTTTAAAAACAATTTCTGAAAATTTTTTAAAAACTATTTTAAAAGGGGCCAATTTCAATTTTTTTAATTTGGGATTTTTGCGATTGGCAAAATCTGTTTCTTCTGACCCACATGTTTTTTTTTTTGATTTGAATTTTGGGAATGTTGCCCCCAAATTTCTTAAAAAAACTGAATTTTTTCGTTTTAATTTTTAACAATTTTTAATCGTTAATTTTTCGGGAAAATTTGGCTTTGTTGTTATCTACTTATAACGGGTAACAAATGGTTTAAAAATTAACCTTTTGGGCAAACTACCCTGGTGACTGATTCAAAAAAACAGTGGAACTGTTGATTTGTAAGTGTTCTTGACTTATAAAGCTCAAATTTTAAGGGAAAAAAAACGGGAATAAGAAAAGGGGCATTTTCACAGAAACAAAAGAATGTTTTGTGGGAACTTTAAAGAGGTAATAGAATTTTTTTATTTAAATTGGGAAGTGTGTTTTCAAGTTTGTTTTTTCTCCAATTGTTTTGAAAGCAATCTGACCTGAAAATGAAGATTATATGTTTAGACTGATTTCCCTAATGTAACTTAAAAAATGCCCAAGTGTATTTTTTATTTTTTCCTTTTTCAGCTACTGAAAAGCAAAAAAAAGCAAAGTGTTATTAATTTTCAACCTATTTTTTTGGAAGGTGAGTGATTGAAAGATGACATTCTTTTTGGTGAAAAAGCTATGTGCTGTTTTAACTGGCCCCGCCAAAAGACAAAAAGGGTTTTTGTGAAAGAAAAATCTTGGCCTGCCCACTAACGGCTAAAAAGGGGCCATGAATGACATTGCTTTGGGAAACAAAGAGCATTACAAAAAGTTCCAAAAAAGTCAGCTTTAAGAATGTGGAATATCCGTTGACGGGAGAACACATGGACATTCATCGTTAAATGTGGTTTCTATAGAAGCTTTTATACATTAACTCTGGGAAATTCTAGATTTGGAAATGTTTAAAGTTTTTTAGAATTCTGTAAGTCCAGTCATACAAGCTGTTCCTGCAATCATCTGGGGTTTACTTCAAATATGGAATCTATTGGGTGTGTAGACTATCTTTTTTATGTTTTTTTTTCTCTACGAAATCTTTAAAAAATATGTATTTCTTTTTTGTGATGGTGATTCCAAGGATACCTTTCTGTTAAAGAATTTTATGGTGCCCAAAAAATGTCATCAAATATGAGTGATAAAAATACTTCTAAGAAATATTAGTAGTCGGCAAAAAAAAATTTTTTTAAAAACCAAAAAAAACCCCCGGGAGAAGGGGAAAAATTATCAATGTTATGTTTAATAAAATTTTAACTTGGTTTTAGCAATAACACAAATCACGTCAAAACTCGCTAAGTGCTACAATAGCGGCATTTTTTCCCGTTGCTCCAGCAGGGAAAATCCATATATGGTTCATCTTTTTATTGGGGCTGAAAAAGGGACTATCAGCGAGGAAACGACTGGGAAAAAAATAAACAAAAAAAGGGGGTTTGGTTTTTCTGTGAAACTTTCAAATATTGTTTAACATTTGTACATTGGGAAAAAGGGGTGATAAGCAGTTATTATAAAATTCTTTCCCCCACGGTAAGACACAAATACAAATGCATCATTTAACGCCTGTTTTTTTTGTGGCAAATCGTTTCGGGAAAAAAATTTTTTTCGGCTAAAAAAATTTTCTTTTTGGGTTTCCCAAAATTGCAGCCTTATTTTAAAAAAAACTTTTTTTGTTTTTTAGGTATTTTGAAAGCATTTGGCATAAATTCAGGGGGAAATTTTAGACTGCGTGATGAGAGATTTTGTTGACATCTTTCGAGTCGGTGACTCAAAAAAACTTTTTTGCCTTTTAAAAACAACCCGAAAAAAAAAAGGGGGGCCGGGGGTAAAAATTTTTTTAAAAAACCAAAAAAGTGGAATTGGGGAAAAAATAAATCAGGGGAGTTTTTTGTAATATACTTTGTCATATCTTTTTTTTGAAATTGCTTTTTTAAAGCTTAAATGCATTTTTCCCCAAAAAATATTTTTTTTTAAATTTCAAAGATATTTTAAATGATATCTAAAAAAATATTAGAGATACTTGTATGAAATTTTTCACAAATGTTATTCATTGTATTATCTAAAGGGTGACCTTTCAAGCTAAAAACCGAAACAATTTTTAGTTATTTTTTTTAGTTGTATTTTTCTGGAAGTTTCGATAATTTGATTAATTTCCCAGTTTTGCTAGCTCGATCTTTTAACTTTTGATTCAAAAAGAAATAATTTCCTTTTAGGTCATCCTCTAAAAAGTGTTTAAAAATGTTTGCAGCAATATTTTATGAAAAATATAAAATATTTTAAAAATAAAGTGTTTAAAAAAATCTAAAAAATTTTATTAAAATTTTTTTTAAAAATTTGTTTTGCAAATTTTTTTGTCCATATATTATTTCTAACTGTATTTTTTATTTTTGTATAGAAGTGAAACTAAAAATGTAAAAATATTAGGGGTTTTTTTGAAAACTTAAAAAAATCTCCCAAACGTAGTCGGATACCTTAAGAAAACTATAAAAAGTCAAATATCTCTTTTCTCTAAAGGGGCAAGCATTCAAAAATTTTTAAAAAATAATTTTTTTTAAATATGAAACTTTAAAGATGCGTTGTTCCCTTAAAACATAAAGGTATTTATTAAAAGGGAGATCAATATCGATAAATGCATTGTGTTATTACACGTAATTCTCATGAATAAATGAAGGCAAATTATTCTTAAGTTTCTTACGCAAATTTATTATAAAAATAGATCTTAAACGCCGAACATCATCAATTCATGTAAATATGTTTTGTAGAAGTTTCAGAAAAGCAAATGTAATCATGAAAGCAGGTTACGCAGGAAATAAAATTATAGTTTTGTTTTGTTCATCAATCATGCTTTGTCTTATTGCTCTCTAGTTATTATTTCAAATCAATCCTTTGATCATTTGCGAAAAAACCAATGCTGTTTAAAATAATCAGTAATAATATATTTATAAATAGATGATCCGTAAATGATAAGATAAGCGTATTAGCGAAGCCCATTATATGCAGATTTTTTTCGTACAAATGAATGAACCTTCAAAGAAGTTCACTAAAACTTTTATGCAACTAGAAAATTTTTGTAACAAAAAAAAAAAAAAATGCATAAAAAGTAAGGAAGCTTTGCAGAAATCTGATTTAGAATAACAAGATATTTAATGTTAGAGGAATAATTTAAAAATACACAGTCGACTCTCGCTAATTCTAAACTTCGATAATACGAATCTCTTGTTACTTCGCAGCATATGCTGAGCCACTAGAACAGGAATGGCGAACCAGTGGCACGCGTGCCATCAATGGCACGCAACACAACATTTTTGGGCCCTCAGCAATCAAAAAAGGTTTTCATTTTATTTCAAAAAAAACAAGGTTTACTATAAATATTACCAACAAAAGCGACCAGGAGCACACTCGTTTTGATTGTTCTGCCTTGGGTTTTGGTCGGGGAAATCGGTTGCTTAGGAAGCAAAATTTGTCTAGCATACCAAAGTCAACTTGAAGTTTCTTTTATTTTGTTTTTTTTTGTTATTAAGTGTATTTTAAGTTTTATTTTAACTTATTTGTGTTTTTATTTACGATTTTTTAAATGTTATTTGCATGGCTAATTCAGCAAAAAAAAACAAAAAACAAGATAGTAAGGTAACAAAAGAATTTCAAACTTTGATGAATCTAGAAATATGGCATTATTAGTAAAAGGGGACACGCAGGGGTGTTTTATGTTCTGCAACAATGGTATGCAAAAACATCGTCTTAAAAAGGCATTTTGAAACAAAAAGTAAAAACCCCAGCAGTAAACCACAAAAAAGTAAACCACAGCAAAAATAATGAATTGTTTAGAAAAGTTAAATGTTACTAAGAGTAACATCTTACAAAAATTTTAAAATAAGTTATTTTTCATCCCATCTGCCCAAAAACAGAAATCCCAATTTAAAGTTACTTTAATTTGAATTACATGTATAACTAAAACATTTACAACCAAAACAGTAAAAAGGTATTTTTCGTAGTAAATTAAAAAAATTTTGAGTTGTTAGTATTTAGTTTTATTATTTTTTCCAATTTTTCACAAGTCAATATTATTTGGCACGTCTATTCCTCATTAAACACTTTTTTGGAAAAATTCGCATGTTGATCCATAAAGGTTCGCCACCCTTGTTATAAACAAAAGTTCCCGTTTTTGAATTATGACACATAAAACTGGAAATTTGGTACGCTTGTTTCTTTAGTTACAAGGGGGAAATTTTATAAGAACAATTTTTGAAATCCCGAAAAAAGGGGTTACGGAGGCGTTATTGACAAAAATTCCTGTTTCTGAACTATTAGACCTACAGACTACAAATTTGATAAGCATCTTTACTGTGTTAAATAGAGATTTGCTTCAGTAATCAACTCTCAAGAAAGGAGTGGAGGGAGTTTTGGATAAAAATTTTTTTGTTTTGCAGCTATTGGGCATACAGATTTGAAATTTGGTAAGCACGTTTCTTTAGTCGAGTATTGAGCCGCAAATAATGGGTTTTGTGGAAATCGTCTCAGGGAAGAGGTTACGGGGCTATAAAATATATTTATGCTTCCAATTTAGAAATTCAAATCCTCCTTTTTAAAATGAAGAGGCTAGAGTTATAAGAATATTTTCCTTAGCTTAATGCTAGAACTTAGATATAAATAACTTTAAAACAATAAATAGTCCTACACAGTGGCGCACACAAGGGGGTGTCCTAGGGGTCCGGACCCTCCCAAAAAAAGCCCTTGATTTTTTTCCAGATTGATTATAATTTTTTAATATAAAAAATAAAATTTAATTAAATATTTGTTTTAATGATTAATTTTTTAATTAATACTAACTTTTTTTATTCAATATTAGTTTTTTTACTTTTTTTTTCCCCCAAAAACACAAAATCAAAAGGGCAGGGTACAAGAAGGGCGGATTTTTGCCCCGGGACCCTTTTAAAAAGTTCTGGGGCGTTTTACTGGTCCTAAATATCAGAAATTATCAAAGAGGGTGGGAAACGGTTTGTTTAAGGGACATGGTACGTTTACGCAAAATGTTTAATTTGGTTTTTTAAAAAACTTTTTTTGCCTCCTATGTTTTATACTATGTAAAACAGATTTTGTGCTCAAAATTTCATAAAAAGCTAGACGTATAATTTTTTAAAGGAAAAAAACTTAAAATTTGTGTATTGATTTTAAAAAGCTCTTCCTCCTACAAAAATGTACGTACACGCATGAAATTTGATTTACAAGTACGTCAAACTATGTATAAAAAAGTTGGTATGCGATAAAATGATTGGTACTCGCACAATACCTCTTTTTATGAATGCTTATTGAAAATTCCTTAAAAAAATTTATAAATTCTGAGTTCAATTATTTTTTAAAAGATAAGTATTGCTTTGATCAAAAAAGATACCAACTTTTGTTACATGTGCTTTGGCTGAACAAAAAAAAATTAAAGCATTAGGTACAATAGAAAAAAAACCTTAAATTTTAAATGAAGACAAACTAGTTATTTTGTCTTTCTGGGAAAATAAGTTTAAAGTTTTGATTTGCTATAGGGGTGTAAAATAAAACGAACGGGTTTTCATAATTCTGCGTTTTAAGTTTAAAGCTTTCAAATTTTATGAGGTTATAGAAAATTATACAAAAAATAATTTAGGCTCAAAAAATTAAATGTGATTTTTTTGACAGATTTTGATCAATTGAATCGTACTGTGTCCCCCTTAAACCGGATGTAGATCAAAGTGGTTTTTGATTCATCCCCCAGCATTCCGTCATGTATTTTAATTGCCTTAAAAGTTAAATTTTAAAATAGAAATCTGCTGTTATTTTAGAATGGAAGCTGTGTAAAATAGATTCTACCCTTTTACAAGTTGAATAATTACGAAAAAATCCTCTTATGTTTCAGAATTGTTATAATATGTCGGAAAAAAGTAATTCATTCAACCCTCACAAAATCTCCGGGATTATCAGAGCTACAGATTTGAAATTTGATAAGCATGTTTCTTTTGTTTAGTAGAGATCCGCTAAGAATGGAATTTACGGAAATAGACTTCCTAAGGGTAGGTTGCGAGGGATTAAGGTAGTGTTTTAGATTTTAAAAAAAAATCCGTTTTGAACCAACCTACAGACTTGAAACTTGGTAAACATGTTAATTTGTTGAGTAGAAATCCGTTAAGAATGTGTTTTACGGAAATCAACTCCCAAAAGAGGTTAAGTAACTTTCAGACAAAAAAATTCTCGTTTCTTGACTATTAGACCTACAGACCTGAAATTTGGTAAGCATGCGTTTTTTGATGAGTAGAGACCAGCTCAGGATGTGTTTTATGGAAATAGACCCCAAAGGGTGTTGAGGAGGGATTACTGATAAAAATTTCAGTCTTTGAACTATATAACCAATTTACTTGAAATTTGGCAAGCAGGTTTCTTTTTCTGAGTAGGAATCCGATAAAATGGGTTTTCGAATATCCACTCTACAGGAAGAGGGTGCTTGGACATAAATATAAAAGAAAATTATATTTCCCCTTTTGAAATCAAGAGATGATAACAATAGGAATGTTTTCAACAGAAATTGAAAGCTTTAAGCCAGAAGATAGATATCAATAACTTAGAAACACGGTATTTTATATTCATACATCATGAAATACCCAGTAAACTTATGAATAATATTTCATTCACAAATAGAGATCTGTTTAATTCAAGAACTATTTGAACTTAACTGTGTTTAAATGATAAATATTAATTTCACTGTAAACACTTCATTCATAATTTTTAAATATGACTTCTGATATTGAAATATTAAATTACTTTTAAAACGTTAATAATTAATATTAAAGTTCTATAGTAGAATTTAAGGATATCACTCATAAGTGTTTAATGGTTTCTCTAAAAATAAAATCTGAAAATGAACAATCGATGGAATACTAGAAATTGGAAACTGTGTTTTTAATGTAACTGGAAATAGCATGCTTCATATCAAAATTAAGAGTATAACTATAATTTTTGAAAGAAATATGTGCATCAGAATACAGATTGATTTTTAAACATATTGATAATAAAGAAAACATTGTCCCCTCTCTTCCCCCCATTGAATAAAACCTAGCCTTATTTTAATGAAGTAGAATAATAGTCAAAGGAGAATTTGAGAAGCTAGACACGTATAAGACGGATGAAAAACAAAAACAAAAAAGGTTCTTTTAATTTAATTTAAAAAGCCTTCAGTATGAGACATGTATCAGTAGTAAGCCTGGATTTAGGCTAAACAAAGTAATGATTCACTTAACTAAAGTGGGAAGCACAAACGCGCCAGTCACAATTAAATTAATCCGCGTGAGCTAGCACATTACCCTAATTCCAGATTAAATCCTCGTTAGATAGTAGATTGTATAGTAATATATTCACAGTTAGAGGAAGTGCAATTAAGCTCTCTTGCTCTCAAGAATTGTCTCTCCTCCCGACTGTCTCTCCTAACGACTCAAATATACATGAAACTAAGAGTTACTCGCCCGGTTTGCTGGGTATTTCACGACATTGTAGGATTATACATTCTTTTTAGGTTATTGCTTTCTAAATCCTAGCATTAAGTCTTCGAATGCATTGAAAAATATTCTTATGACACTCCCCTTTTGGTTAAAAAAAGGACAGGATTTGAATTTCTAAAACAGAAGTATATTTGTCATCTTCGCCCCTGTAGCTCACCCATGGTCGATTTCTCATACACTATTTTTAACGACGAGGAGAATCAAGATAAAATGGCGAAACTTTATGCCGAAGTAATTGCACTGTATCGTAAAATTGAAGTGAGCTATTATAAAATGTTTATATGTTTGTTTATCATGTTATCATCTTTCCAGCCGATCATCTCTTAGCTTATATTTTATGCTGCAGACTTTAACAGAAATTGAAAAGTGTAAAATACTTCGAGTTTCAAACTTTTTTTTTAAATGCAGCTACGTTAAGCCTAACTGGAGGCGTCATACGTTAAGCCTAACAGATTCTTCTGACAATCCTCGCCATGAACACCAAATACAATCTCGCCAAAATTAACTCATCATCAGTTTTTTCCTTCGTCTTTTGACTACCAACACATCTGCAATAGCACTTTAAACTCAAGTGCTTTTCCTCTTCATTTAAGATAAATTTTTAAAAAAATAAAAAATTTCACAGTAGATCACCCTCTTTGGGGCACCTGGAAACACTTTTAGCGGCTAAAGATCACAACTTGGCCTTATGTCTCACCCCCTTCGTTGATACTCTTCGAGTGTTACAGGGGGAAAGCTGGGGCCGTCCCAATCCAAACGCGAGATATGAAAAAAAATGAACTATGTTTCAGCTTTTTTTTTATTTATACTTGCTGTAACTGTTCATAATCTGCCATTAGAAATTTAAAAAAAATTTGACGACGGATATGTACTCATTAGGAGAAACATGCATTTCAACTTCAGTATTTATGTCTAACTGTTAAAATCAGGAATTTTTTTTTCAATAAACCCCTCGTATTCCCGCAAAAACCCCCAATTTCCACGAAAAAAGTTCTTTGATCCCACCAACTTATTACTCCAGAGAATCGAGTCACCCAAAAGGGGTTTAGGCTGCATCCGACCCTCCCAGAAGTTATTTTTTTTTGCAAAAAACGAAAAAAATGTACAAAAGGTCCCCTGGGGACCCTCCCCAAATTTTTGAGAACCTGGGGAAGAATACAGCAAAAGCATTTTACAGTTACAGAAAGAATGTGTTTGCCAGGTTTAAAACGTGCAAGTCTCACAGCAGGGATTCTCAACCACTGTGTTGCGGCACTTTTGTGTGCTGCCAAATTCTTGAAGTGTACCACCAAATTTTTTTTAATTATTAATTGTACACTAAGAAAAAAAAACCCGGAATCGAATCATTGAGCCATTTTATAGAAATAAATGAAGGGTTTGGTATATTTAACTTATCTGTTCGTGGGTAGACGGATATAAATAAATTTTACTGGGTTCGTAATCCATTTTCAAAAACAGATTTAACATGAATCAACTTTGAATGAAGAGCGAAAACTAATTTCGCTCAGTATTAATCGAGATTTAATTTTAAAACATTCGGAATAGTAAGGGGACCAGTTTTTTTACAATAAAAAGGAGGACTCTCGCGCGCGAAAAATTTAATAAAAAGTTACAACGTAAATTTATGAAACATTTTATTAATTCAAATACAAAAATACGCTAATTACGCTTGCATTCCTTTTAATCATTTCCTTAAACGAGTATTTTCCCATTCAAGAATTTTTTTGCCGATATATATTTTTTGTAATATCATATATGTCAATGTATTTTCTAATACGTCGGAAATATCGGAGCAAAAAATATTTTTTTTAAATGAATTTTACGGAAAGACGCAACTAAAAAAATTCAACATTCAATCTTGTTTTTCACTTGCCCAAAAAAATCATTACCAACTAAAAAAACTTTTTTCAACTTCTGCATTAAAATTCCAAGGCAGCACAAAAGTAAACCCAAAAGAATAACTAAATTGTCTTTTGGAAAACGTTTCCAAAAAGTTAAAATTTTTCCTTTTCCCTTTTTCCTTTAGCATGCTGAGTTTCCAATTGCTTCAATTTAGTAGAATTTAAATATGCATTTCAGTCTTCTAATTTCTTCAAACAGACAATTGTCATAGATTTTAATTTTAGGTATTTCTTTCGATAGAAACTCTATTTCTCTGAACAATTTTCTATATCTGCCCAATTTACTTGTGATGAAGTCAAAAAACTCCATTGAAAACTATTATTTCACGTGATATTTGTTTCAGACCATTCTTCGACATATTGGAAATATGTTTGGTTCTCATCTTTGAATAGAGATTAACAAATCTTTTTTTAAAGCATTGAAAAGGAGGACAAGTAGGAGGACACTTTTCGAGGAAGGACAGAACCTATAAAAGGAGGACGATTGGTCCCCTTAGGAATAGTCGATTAATTCATTTTGGATTAATATTAGAAGCCATTCTCTCATAATAGCCAAAAAATATTTCTCAATATTGTTAAAATGTTCTACATCTTATGTGTGAATTCGGATTTTCAGCATTAAAAAATATAAAGATTAGAAAAAGAGGAAAAATTTTAAATGTAGATGACGAAATGAGAATGGCATTATTATTTTTACGACCCAATCTAAACAAAATTATTAAAAACCATCAAGCTCAAATTTCGCATTAAGTTTTTCTAATAATTAATTACTGAATAAACATTTTGTTGTCTCTGTCACACTCATTATTTTATTTAACATTGAAAAAGTTATTATCAAAAACTATGTTTTACGTAGTGTATTACAGATAAGTAAAATTCTTTTTAACTTGTTTTATTGTTAGTCTGCCACCAAATTTTGAAATCGTTAAACCGCAACAACGAAAAGGGTTGAGAATCTCTGTTTTATAATTTAAAAACAGGAATTTTATCCCCTTCCCCTTGGGAGTCGATTTCCATAAAACCCTGTCTAATAATACAAAAACGGGATTTTTTTCGATAACGATCCGCGACCTCCCTCCCCTCTTGGAGTCGATTTCCAAAAAGCTCGTTTTAGGCTGTTATCCACTCATTAAAAGGAATATTCCCGCCATATTTCATTGCTGTAGGTTTATTAGTTTCGAATATCTCTTAATGGGTAAGGTAGTCGCTTCTCTCTTATAAACAAATTAGAACAGCGGTCGCCAAACTTTTTAACCTCACGGACCATTAAAATCATAATTTAAATCCCGTGGACCACTAATAGGATTTTTCGAGTGTTAAATATATTTACAAGAAAAATTGTGATCTAAGAACACATAAAATGTACCTTGTTAATAAAATGAAACTATTAACTGTAACCAAATAATGGAAGCTTTATTAATAAACCATAACAAATAAGCAAAAACTGTAAAAAAAAACCCAATTAAAAATGGTTTAAGTACATCAAACTTTTAGAATTATACATTCCTAGTGTGATACACATTCTTTACTTAGCGTTGCGTTATTCTATGAAGTAGCGTTTTTATAATTTGTCACGTATTGTTATGAATTGAATTATGTTTCGATGTGTATCTTAAAACATAACTTAACATGAAGAGTAAGTATATTTCACAGATTTTTCTGGGGACCAGCGAAATTTTCGCAGACCACCACTTTGGCGACCGCTGGATTAGAAAATACAGTACAATATTTATATAGTTTCTCTTAGAATATTTAAAAGAATCGGGACGGAATATGGGCATGCTAAAGAAAAAAATCGACAGAAAAATGTTAAATAACAATAAGAAAATTAACTCTTGCACGTAAAATGGAACCTTTTTGCAGTATAACCAGATTGACGCAATTATTAGGTTAGTGCGTATTAAGTGATTGTATGAAACTGCTTTTATTTTTCCAAGCTGTTTATTTAATCAAAATATACTCCATTTGCTTCAATACACTTTCCCCAACGAGATTTTAATGCATAGATGTTTGTCTTAAAGAAACTCTAAACTTTACGATCAATAAAATCTGATATTGAATTTTTCAGACTTACCTCACTGTCCTACTGTTTAGCTCGTAAACAATTTTATATGTTTAAATAAAAATGAAAGTCGGTTGGTTAAGGATCCGGTGAATAAACTGTATGCTGCAAAATTTCATACTTTAATTCATTTAATTTCGCATTTCTTTTGAACGGCGAATGTGACGAGCGTTGGCGTGCAGAAGTATTGAACCATACCGATTAGCAAGTGATGGAAGTATAATTTTCAATTTTTCATCATTTCAATGTACTGGCAGTAAAATAGATACATTTGGATTCTTTCCTACCAATGCTTTCAGAACATCGGTTTTCACACATGTTTTGGTCTTCCGCGCTGTTCGTTTTGCCGGAAAAATCACCAAATCGAAATTTTTCAAACCAACGCTTTTAATCAGTATTCTTCCCAAATGACTTTTCTATACACGAGCAGCTTTTGAAGCTTATTTCCAAGCTTATAATGTAAAAATTACACTGATATCGGAAATTCATATCCTTACGAAATTTAAAACAAATAACGAAATGGAATATTTCTGAGGAAATATGATCATGGCACACTGGACAATACGCCTATAAACGAGGCTGTACCAATAACAAAAGCATAACGAAAATAGGGAGACAAATGTCCACTTGTTAAAAGAAATCCGACATTACACATCCTTTTAAGACCGAAATATTTGTATCTTTAAATATTAAATTCTTACGGTTATTAACGCTATATTGATCCCAATGTCACTGGCAAAAATAATTTAAAATATTTCGCTGCACCCCTGAAACGTAGACGGTACCCGCACGATCGTGCGGTTTGGGCTTTATCTGTGAAACAGGTCACCTATGAAATTTTACGAGTCATACATTTTTAGCTCTAAGTTGATAGAAGAAACAATCTTAATTCAACTAAAATTGTTACAAATAAGGAAATTACTGATGTATATAATTAATCTTTTATTAACCATTATTTATTTATTGGGGCCTTTAAAAGCGGGAAAATATTAATAAACATTCATTTTTCCCATTTTCGAACTACTTTCGTATTTTTAAAATTTGCCGAAAAGTTTGAAATGTCATCAAAAAAAAAAAATGGACATAAAGTCATGTTTTCTTTTTTCCTGGAATGGCCAGGGTAAAAAGGGGTAATGTAGCAAGGGGCAAAGGGAGCGAATGTCTTCATTTTTCCGTTTTCCCCCAAGTAGCAGGATCAACCGGACGCTAGTGGCTCCCTATTTCCCTTGTTAAATAATAGTAAGGGGGAAAAGAAATGCCCTTTTTTGTTAGTTGTGAAACTTTGACGGTTTACCCGCCCGGAAAAAAATACTATAAATGCTCTGCTGTCAGGCGAGTATATCATATCTCTTTTAAAATTTATGGTAACTTGTTTAAAAACACCTATTACCATGAAAAAATGTCAATCAATCGCCTTCCTTCATGCAAATGAAAAAGATTATTTTTTAAAAAGCGTCGGGGCAAGATGATGACTCTTCCTATGTTTCGGGAAACTATTAAACTATTTTTGTGTGTGTGTGTGTGTGTGTGTGTGTTTTGTCCATTTTATTAAATCCTATAAACGCTTGTTTGTCTGTGTGTTTGTTCACTCGACCTTGTGCTTCTATCTCCTATGGAGCTAAGAAGTGCATTGGATCAGGGAATGTGTCGTTCGAAAGGGGGCGACCAGTGGAAGACATTTTTGCCATCCACTTAGGCCCCCCGTAGCCTCCTACAGAAAAACTCTATCAGGCTCAAAAAATGAAATACCTATATATCTTCGATTCTAACAGTACGATTCTTTCATGACCGATACCGTTCGATTGGGTTCCGCCTTGGCAACACTTTTCGAAGATGCAGGCTACACCCGCAAAAGTGGTGGTTTTTAAAATGTAGAATAATAGTGGCAATCTCCTCAGACCGTGGGAGTAGAAAAGCAACATATAAACCCTCCAGAAGAATCAAAACTTATGGCGAAAGCTCATTCCGATGCACCAAAGAAGCCTGTTAGTGTTTTTTATTTCAAACTATTGCCTAAAGCACCACAATATGAGAGTAAAATAAAAATCAAAAAAGTTATCTCAAACATTCTTACAAGCACACCCATTAAAAAAAATGTTAGAACAAAGGGAAAAGCAGAAGGAAAAAAAGGCTTTTAAAAAAAAAAAGCTCGTGAAGCTAAAAAAAAAAACCCAAACTTTCCTGTAGGCATGTCAAAAATAGCCAAACAGTCCAATTGTATCAGCTTAAAAAGGATGGTGTTATGTTTTTGTTTCAAGAGGAATTTTTGGCCCCTGAACACAGAAGAATGGACCCGTACTGAAAATGCCAATGGTGGCATGGGGAATGTTAATTAGAAAATGGCACTTTTATTTGTGACTATTGTTAGCTACAATTTAAAACATTTAACATTACTTAAATGCATTGCTTGTTTGATTTTTTGTGTTTATTTTTTTTAAACCTGAACATTTAAAAGGTAGAATATTTCAACCTTTTAAAGGTTGTCATCTTCCCCCAGTACTGGGGAAAAAATGAAATTTTTGGTTCTGAAAAATAAGATTACCCCTTTTTTTTATTTAAAAAATTTAAAATGGTATCTATTTAATCCTAAAGGTTACTCTAACACTTCATGTAAAATTAATTTTTTTTATCCTTAAAAATAAATTAATAAACAAAAAAATTGTTAACATAGTCATCTTGCCCCAGTCTCCCCATAGCAGGTGGATTAAAACACTTCGATCTTCTTGCGGGTGGAATTACAACACTCATAAATTCATCATCAGTTAAAATACTTTTGTTAGTAGGTGGAGAGGCTGTTAACTCTCTTCAACTCTAACTTAAATTTAAGCGATCCATTTTGATTTTTGGAGGAATTTTATTTGATCTTTGTCTTTAATTTCATTTTTTTGAAGCCACAAAATTTGTCGCCAAAAAAAAAAAAAAGGTGTTCGAGACTTTGCGAAAGAAGTCAAAAATTGTGCCCAACAAATATTTCCTGTTTTTTTTATCGCCAGATCTTGTTCTCTTTCCAGTATACGTTTAAAGCTTTTTTTTCCGCATTGTATATGGGGGATCACTACTAAGTTCACACAATCGTTTTTATCAATTGCTAAGTTTCTTCTTGTGTGAAATTTTTCCTTTTCATGAAAAAGTTTATGGTTAAAAAATTAAACATTACATGAAAAATAATAAAATATATCAGAAAATTTTATTATTTAATATATATATTTAAACCACACATACCACCCAACCGGGAAACGATTTTTTTTGGGGGAATGATTAGAATCTGTGTAAAAAGGAAAAAAAAAAATGCCATACCCCTCATCAAATTTTGGGAAAAAGAAAATTAAAGCAAAAAAAGCCAGTGAAAAAAAAAAGGGGGTTTTCCAACAACCCTAAGGGAAAAAGGTTTTAAAAAAAAAATATATTATTTTTTTTGTTTACAAATTTTAACAGAAAAAGAAACTTATGGCAGCTTACCATTACCTGCAGTATGAACCCCAACCCCCCATTTAAAACCCCTTTGGTTTGGGAAATTTTTCCCTTTTTGGGACCAAAAGGGGGGAAATTTTTAAAAAACTTTTTTCAAATTTTTGGTGGGAAATTTTGGAAAAAAATTTCTTTTTTCTGTTTTTAATTTTTTTTTTGGGGGTTTTGGGTTTGTGATAACAACAACATACGAGCGATAATTTTTTGGGTGGAACAAATTTTTAACAACCCTTTTTATTTCAAGCGAAAAAAAATTCGAAGTTTTGGGAAAAAGGGCTGTTTTGAGTGAAAAAAAAACATGGATCAATACTTGTTTGATTTTTACGAAAGTGCGGCATTTAGAAATGCCAGTAAACAGGAATCATTTAATGACACTTTCCAAGATCCCGTTCAAGAAATGTAAATAGGCTTTATTGAATGTTCTCTACAACAGCAACAAAGTGTTTTGTCAGTGGTAATGTCACAACAGGAACAGAGACATCCTATGAAGTTTCTTATATTATTGATAATCTTATGAAACCGTTTACTGAAGAAAAAATTAAAAAGGAGTGTTTCTTAAATTCTTTAAGTTACTGTTAGTGACAAAAATAAAAAAAATACAAAAAATAGTAATTGAAAGAAGCAAAACAGGATTTATAATATTTTGATCAATTTTCCACATTTCAAATTTCCAATGTTATCTTGATCTTAAAGCACCCCCACACACACACACCCGTTTGACTTCATGTTGTGGCCCGAGTGAAATAGCTAACATATGTGTGCGGCCCGCTTGATATGGCTGACATATGTAAGCGACCCAGCAGAAAAAAAGGTTGAGTACCCCTGGTTTAAATTTTAATACAAAAATTTGGATCGAAACAATTAGAAACATATTGATAATTACCTTTTTATGACAGATAAAAGACGCATTTTCATTGTATTTGAAAACAAAGCTAGATTTGCCAGCTGAAAGTAAAACATGGACTACAACCGTCATTTGTTGATAAAAAGTGATACTTTACACTTTCTGTGCAAACCCGCTCAATCATTGCATTTGGGATTTTCTTACATAGACTATTCCAGAAGCAAAAATGTATAAGGATATCTAACCCGCACGATCGAGCGGGTTGGGTCTTAAAAGGGTTATGCACCAACCTAATAATATAATTTGAAGCTGATATTCAATCGATAAGTTTACAATTGCTGACAGTTGAACACACTACGAGGTCTTAACTCAAATATGATTCATTTATTTTCTAATTTCTAAGCATTTATTATAAATTTAAGTAAAGCTCTTCAATCAGTTAAATTTCTGACACGTTCATTTAAATAATTTTAAATTAGACGTTTTAAGTATTTCCGGGTTCTAGCTTGATTTTTGTTTTTCATTATTTCTCAAAATGATCAGATATTGTCTTTAATTTCCATACTTAATTAGGGATCAGAATTATATTTTTATGCAGGTATAGAAATTTAGTTCTTAATTTTGTTATCTGGTCGTTATCTTCCACAACTTCAGGGAACTGGTTTTCATCGCTCTAGCGCCCTTGCGAACAATTCTAAAAAAAAAAAAAAATGTCGCCAATAAAGTAAGGATAATCCATTTCCCTAACATCTATCATCATTATGCTTATTACCATTGATTAAGATAGATAAAATTTTGAGAAGAGCTCGTCAAACTATCAATATTATAGACACAGAAGCAGTTTCGAATTATATGTGTAACTTGTTTGTAAAAACTGATTCTTTTAAACGAGCTATCGTGATAACACTAATAATACATTTCCGTTTTCAATAACTTAATCATACCTGTCCCATGATGGGCATAAAATAAGGAAGAAATTGTTACATTGTTCTGTTTTATTTAAATTCCCTTTCTTTCACTGGCGTAGCTAGTTCTCGGTGGGCCCTGTATAAATCCTTTGGGGGTCTTTTTTAGGGATGGAACCCTGTTAGTGGGGGCTGTGTTACATGCTGGGCCCCCGTGCGGGGAGCCCATATCTTGATAAGGGGATGTTTCGCCCCTGTTTTTGTTCTTTTCCCATCAAATTCCTTGGCCCCTTTTTTTAGCATGGGAGCCCTGTTTAGTGGGGCTGTAGTTACACATTTTTGGGGGGCCCTATCATTAATATGGCTTTTATACGGCGGGCTACCCCCGGGTTTTTTGCCTGATTTTGCTTTGTTTCATCTGAAAATTCCCGTTTTTTTTGTTTCCCCTTTTCTTTCAATATTTTTAATGTAGTTTTATCAATTTAGATGAAATGATTTGGAATTGATTTTTAAAAGACTTAACTGTATTTTCTCCACATGGCTACACAAAAATGTCTTTAAGGTATCCGACTACGTTCGGAACCGTGATTTTAAAAAGGCACACAAATGGTTAATTTCATGATATTTAGTGTGACTTAGATTAGAATACATGTATAAAATTGTTTTTTTAAAGAATTTTAAAAAATTATTTAAATACAATATTTCGGCAAAATTAACAGAATAACCTTTTTTTAAAATGTTCTTTTTGTGAAAAAAAGGGTTCTATTTATAATAATATTTTCCGTATATAAGCTCAGACCCCCGTTCAGAGGGTCAATTGATTTTTTAAAAATTCACATTATTTTTTTAGAATGGGCCCTTTGAAATAATTATAGGTTTTTTTTTTTAAAATTTTTCCCCCTTTTTGTGAAAACATGGGAAAACCACTTCTAAGTAATATATTTCAAAATTTAGTTGAGCCTCTGCCGAAGTCTGGCTATATACAGGGAAAATATTATTATAATAGAAGAATTTTTTAAAATGGTCTTCTATTTCATTTTTGTCAAAAAATTGTACTTAAATAATTTTTTTTTGTAATACTATTTTTAAAACAATTTTTTATACATTTTCTAATCTAA
>BMAV01012831.1:0-21290 GCA_019973955.1 Trichonephila inaurata madagascariensis
AAAAGCTGGAGACAAATGGAAATCACCGATTTTGGCGAGGGAAAAAAATGCGAATGGAAAATTTATTTTTGTTTCGATAATGACATCTACTTAGCAACATTACTAACTACTTACCATTAAAAATTTACTACTATTGCAAACAAAAAAAAAGAAGATTTCTATCAATTAGTGAGAATGTCAAACGAAAAATACACACACAAAAAGGACTTTTACTTCATGATATTTCGCATCTTTTATCATCATATCGAACTCCATTTCAAATATTTTTTTACCGGCCCTGCCGGATGCGGTAAAACGTTTGTCATTAAACTTTTGATGGAAATTTAAAATCGCTATATGAACAGTGATGGATACTGTCATGCATATATAACTTGTGCTTCAACTGGTAAAGCAGCAGTAGCTATTTCAGGAAGGACTGTTCATACAGCTTTAAAGATTTCTTTATCAAGATTACTTCCGTTACATTCTGTATCTGTTCATTTTGTATCAGAAATAAAATATCCATTCCTTAAAAATTTATATTCCATGTTATCAGCAAAGTCCTGTGCTCTTTTTGGATCTGCAAAAACAGGTATGCTAGAACCCACAAGAGAGGTGCAGTTCTGATTTTTGTAGTTTTACATTTTTTTATAACTTTTCATGGAGAAACCAATCCTTTTTCTTCCCAAACAACAGTAATAAATTCATGACTAAACCTGAGCTTGTGGATCGCCATTAGTTCCTGAAATTTCGTTTGTGCTTTTTTCAATAATCTTTTATATAAATGGCACCCAGATAGTCGAAAATTTCTTTTCAGACGATTTTTCATTTTCAGCTGCTTGCGAATATCATGTGGGAGTTTATTTGCAGGTAATCCGATATTTTTAAATAAGTCATCATGTGCATTGCTTATCGCATCCTTTACTTTATCAATTTCAACATTCATTTTTGCATTTAAAACCTTTGAATATTATTTAACAATATCGTATGCGTCTACATTTAAATGTATTAATTTTTGTAGAAGTTTCCAAATGCAAATATATCTCGGGTATAGACGGAACTAAAAAAAGAAGACTCACAACAGAGATAAAACCCAAACTGTACAACCGCGTTTAATTGCAAACGCCTTTGATTAAATGTTTGATTATAAGATATGGAGCATCACAAAGACCATTATACCAACAGAGCCTTTTCGCTTATTTTTGTGGTTTTGTTCCTTCTTGTATAGTTAGAGTTTTTAAGCAAATTCTAAGTTCCTACTTAAGCGTATTTTTGTAGTGAAGTTCACTATAAAGTTAACCACTACTAAACCTTCTATCCACTGTACACTCTTGACATGGGTGTAGCTACCGCCGTATCAATGATACAGGACCTCCAGACTTCAGGTGCCTCAAAGTGTATATGCAAAAAATCGTAAAATGTTAAGAGGCTCCAGAAAAGTGTCTCCAAGGCCCTTTGATACAGGGTTACCTCTGGGCTAGCTACGCTAGTGATTCTTAAAATTCGCTTTATTGCTATTTATGGCGCAAGCTCTTTTTAGCTTCATTTTTAAATAAGTTTGAATTTTTCTGTAAAATTTTGTACAAGATAACGATTTACATATTGTTTTTGGAATTCGCTGTTTATTGATCCCCTTATAGGTTCCAGTGCCACCTCTTCAATCAACATGATTATAAACAGGCAATATATCTAAATATTCCGCATTAAGCAATATGCCTGCAATACATGCTCATAAAAACAAAGTTTTATGATGGGCAAAAATTTCTTTTAACTAAATAGTTCATAAAACGTTGTTAAAAATTTATTATTGGTCTTTGTCCTGTCGTGCAGGTATTTTTTAGCACATCTTTATCAAGTCGTACTAAGTAAGAGGACTTTATCATTTAAATGACAAAGTTAAGAAAGTCTAGTGATTTTTTCAAATATTCTTTTCAGTCACATAAAGCTTACTCATATCTACACACAGTATCGGATTAAACGACATGGAGGCCCCTAGACAGTCGAATTCCCTGGGCCTTGTAGCTTAATAATTTTATTACATAACATTTTAGGAATATATTTCACTGCACAAAAAAAAAATAAATTATCAGAAAATTAAAAAATATATAAATAAACAATAATTATTTTAGAATTTATAGTAAGAAAAACTAACTCTTGCAATAAAAAAATAAATATTTGGTTTCATCAATTTTTTGGCTGTGAAATCTTTTAAAACCTTTTGGAATTCTATGTTCTGCAAGACATAGTATTCAATGGCCATAATAGCAAGTGAGTTTAGTCCTTCTTGTGTTACCAGAAGCATTTGTCATCATAAGACATTTGTATATTTTTAATGCTGTCATAACATTCAGAAAAGTTGATTGCAGTAAGTTTTTGAAAATAAATTCGTATGATCGCAATGCTGGTACCATTTCTTAATTTTTAAAATTTTCTATGCTTTAAAATGCTTAAAATGAACCATTTCATCTGCGAATTCAAATTCGATGTCCTCAGGGTAGTGTTCTCTAAATATTTGGGCAGCTTTTTTAAATTCTGAATCTTTCCCCTTAGTGAGAAATCAAAGAGAGAAACCCCAATAGAAAAGGTATTCTACAATATGCTTCCAAATGACGAGAAAAAGTTCTTCATATAAAAATTGTCTTATATAGGTAGATAAAATTCAACTTTGAAATTTTCATTCCCTTGAAACACAACCTTTTTTGCATCACCGTCATCGTAATGTACACACGTAATTCTTGTGCGCACACGTCTATATTCAGCCGTGTATTGTGAATCTACTTTCTCATTTGCCTTTCTTTCATATTAATAAAACTTTTCTTTTTGCGAATTTAAAAAGTCCAATAATGATTTCAGAAGACAGATGGCTATTTGAAGTTCTATTGATTTCATTTGTAAAGACTTATTTACTCGATTGATCCGGCTTAAGACAACAGCCCAAAAGCTTGCCATTATAGTATTTTCTTTCTTTGACAAGTCTTTTAGAAGACATTTAGCTTCCTGAATTACTTGTAGCTTTTGAATCATATCTTAAGCAATGACCCGTAAAGCTTTATGGAGGCTACTACAACCTTTGGATAAGGCCATAGTAGCATCAGCTATGACACACCACCTTGTGTCATGTATTCTTTTTACAACTAGTTCAATATCTTTGCTGTCCCATATTGCAACATAATCGCCCAACGCTTTGTCGGTTCTGAGAAAAAGTTGTACTTTGCTTTTAGAAGCCCAAAGAATGAAACTGCTCCAACACAGCTTTCTGCTGCACATATTCCAACTAAATTTTGCGAATGTGCTGCGTATGGAATGTAGTGTGAAATCTGGTTTATCTTTAAAATATGCACTTGAAAACCCTTATAGCATCCCGACATATTTGCTACATTGTCAGAAGAATGTCCCCTTAAGTTTCTTGTATCAATTCTGCATTTTTAGGAAGCTCAAAACAGTGCTGGCAAGCGCTTCTCCAGCGTGACTTTCGATTGGAATGAGCGTTAGAATGCGTTCTGCACCCTTTACCATCGTATACTCTCGCATATTGAAGCACTACTGTCAATTGATCTGTATGAGATATACCTGGTATAGAATCAACGCTCAGAGAACAATATTTAGCTTCTTGAATGTCCTTTATAATATTTTCCTGGACTTTATTTCTCATTTTTTCAGTTATATCTTCCCGTATTGTAGAAGACAAATAGGAAGGTTTCCCTCGACCTTTATTGCCGTATCTAGTAATATGAAGTGAGAAAAGGGTCGTAAATCCGCGATTAGTTCGAATATTCCTATGTAGTTTCCATTATGTTGAGAACCAGTATGTTCTACATCACCGCGAAATGCTAATTCACGGGATGAGAGAAATTTGATTTTTTGACACTATACTCTCTGCAGTACTTTGGTCCAATATACTTTATCTTTATTAAGTTGACTTTACAAAGAGCTCGATTATATGTACTTCTACAAATAAGTACACATTCCAATGCGTGAACTGTTTTCATGCATTTTCATTCTTTGTGCCTCATTCTTCCAGTCAGAAAATCCTTCCAAAAGAGTTCGACAAGCAGATGTTTCACTAAATGGGACGCATAAAAAACAATACACATTTCCTGTAGAGAAGAAATACATATGAGGCATTCTCTTTTAATTACTTCACCCCTTAAATGCTTTCGAATCATCATCGAGAGGGAAAATTTTCTTTTACAATCATCATACTGTCTGCATGAAGCCGAAAAATCCCTGTCAAAACTTTGACATTCCATAGAATTTCTTTTACACCAGAAATTTCGTACGTCTTCGGTAATATTTCACCATAACCCAATATCATTTTGATATTCTGGTCCAAGGTGGTTTCCATTTTAAATATCTAAATGAACACTCCAATCAGCGTGAATGTCATCTTACATCTGAAATTTATCTTCCTCTTCTACCATTTTTTGTGTAGGATCTACTGCCATAATTTCACCTGTAGGCGTATTTGGAGAAGTATCAAGTACATTTTCCGTTGATGTTCTATGAATGAAGCCACGTTGATAAAGATTATATGTTTTATTCATTTGTTCATTAAGCATTTTTGATTTTTTTTCGTTTCTCTGCACCACTTGGGTACCTATTCTTTATTAACGTCCCAATTTGGGGATCTAAAAACCTACAAAAAAAAATTAAACAGTAATTCTTTAAGACTCAGCAAAATGTAAGTAAGAGTTTAGAGACTAAAACAAGATTCGCTTCTTTATGGACAATGACTTTTATCAAAAATTATTATAACTAAGACCTAGTGTAAACTTTAGAAAAATACCTTATATAATTTACTTTAAAAAGGATCATATTTTTTTGCAGCTTCAACTGTTTCATATACATAAAAAAAAACTGAACTAACTAATAAAATAACTTAATCTAAATTAAGCCTCGATTATAAGCCAATCTGAGGAAAAGAAAAGCTAAATAACCTATAAAGATGTTCTGTATTCTATATGCAATCGAACATCCGGAGTCTGGACGAAATCTGTGGAACAACTACCCGTCAGAAGGTCTAAATTGGATATAAGACGACGTTTATGTCGTAGACTTGCGCTTTTGACATCACAAACTTTGCCCAGATGTTTGTAGAGCACTTATAGAAAACAGAACACTCGCTCCTGCGGGTCCCTTAAAAGCGCGATGCTCATAGGAAATTGTCTATTCCGCCTAATGAGTAATCTGGCACTGTGTCTATACCAACTGTTCAGCTGTCTTTCCCTATTGTTTTTAATTATGTATGAAGTTTTGGTTGATATGTTAATAGTGAAATAAAGCACAGCTATTACATCTTTTCAACACATTACTATGAACTGCAGTGCCTTAATAGGTGTAGTGTCTGACTCCTGTTTGGTGGTAGGTTCATTAAGAGTTGGCGATGTTCCCTCACCTGCAGGGGAAGGATTACTGTATTTTGAGGAGAGGATTTTTTGACCCCGGAGAGTATGGTCAGGGAAGAGAGAAAGTCCCTTGTTTTTGGAAGTGGGAGGCGCTGAACTGTTTTGGGATGAAGGAAATTGAATTCCTTTTGAGAGAGATCGACCACAGGGCGTGGTCTGGCGTAAAACATGGAAGACTGTGTGTATTAGATAATTATGTTTAATCAAGATAACTGTATTTAATCAAGATAAATTATGTGTAGTAGTTGATTATATGGAGAAGTAATTTAGAGAATAAACGAGAAGTTATTACAATAGGGTTAGTAGTTTATCAATAATTTATTGATGAATTTTCCCTTTCTACTGAGTCCTTACGTATTCATTTTTTAATTTCGTTAGATATGAACTTCTTCTTCTTGTATATAAATTTTACATTAAAGCTTCGTGACTTATTCATTGCATTTTTGCGGCTCTTTAAACTCGTATTTCCGATTCTGAAACAATCTCCATTGGTAAATCCAAAATTAATAATTTATGAGCACATATAAACGATTTCTTGAACATTATGGATGTTTTCATTACCAGTTATTCTTTTGATTTGGAAATAATGCATTAACCTCTTAAAGCACGTGTTTTTTTTTTTGTTTTTTTTGTTTGTTTTTTTTCCGGGAAAAAATGGTATAGAAGGATTTGATGGGTGGGGGTCCCCTTTTCTTCTTTTTTGACAGAAGAGCAATTTGTAGGTATAGTGTAAGTGGTTTTTTTGCAATTTCAGTTGTGTGTGTGAGGAATAGATGACTAAAAAGAGAGGGGGGGATGGGAGAAGCTATAAAAAATTATTATGCAAGTGTAAACAATTTGATTACATGTTTATTTTGAATTTCAAAATATTGAAAACAAATTAAATCAAATTACCCTACGTACAAGCTTAAGAATGGCTAAAAATTCAGTTTGGTATGATATACCATGAAGCATATTCAAAATTGTCACGATGGCTCATTATCAGATAACTTTAGAAAAAGTTATCTGATAATGAGCCAACCACTCTCAAACGAAGCATTCAGAAAATATTAATTTATGTTTAACTATTTACTTTTATGATATTTAACCCAATAAAATTGACCCATTACTTTTTCCACAGCAACTACTTTACAACGAAGAATCATAAACAGCAAAATGCACCACGTGGTTTACACAAGAAAAATGCTGCAGTGTGGTACCATCTACGTTAAATAAGTGTTATTATAATCTTTTCTATCTATTTTTAATAGAACGTATCTTAGACGGGCATTAGAAATAAACTAATGCGAGATACAAAATCGCTCGTGTAAGACACGGGTATATGCAAATTTGCCGATAACTTTCGCCGTGTCAGATACGGGCAAATGCGTTAAAGGGTCAACATTATTTTCAATTTCAACACATTCTCAAATGAAACATTTTATTGGAAAATATTGGTTATCAGTATATAGGAGAGTTATGACTTTTTGGTACTTACGCACTATCGTAACAATACCAACGTTCAAGATAACTCGCCAAGTTGGCAACCCTGATTTTGCATGCTTCGGACGCGTTGAATTAGCCACTTTGTGCTTCGTTTCATTTAATATTGCCAATATGGTTGCAATAATACGTAAGGACCACGGGTTTTTTTTTTTTTTTTTTTTTTTGTAACTGGCGATTTACGAAGCACGCGCTTGGAAGTTTCTAATTATTATAATATATTAATAAGAAACTTCCATATTATATATATTCCTTATTTCATATTATGAATACTGTATTTTTCCTATTTTTCTATTTGAAATGGCTTACGATGTATGAAATTCATAAATATAAGGGTAGTTAGCTGTATATGAAAACAGAAATACGATAAATAAAATTACGGATTTCTTAAATATATTTTTTATTATAAATCTAAACATCGAACTGAACTCTTCACTATGTTTTTAAAGTGTATAAACTTGATTTTATCTTCAAAATCCACTTATGTCTCTTTTCGGGATTTTCCTTTTTCAAACAAACTACTTTTAAATTGGAAATATAATTCTCCACTGTTCTTGTTTAATGCCACTCTACTCCATTCAGAATGTATGTTCTATTATCTATGTTTATATAAAATTCCAACTGATCCTTGAATCGCCACTTCTTGATGTTATTTGTCAATGTATAGAAGCGGTTTTTCCAGTCCTTTAAATGGTACTTAAGATTTAATCAGCATTTTTTTTTCCTTATCTAGAAGCTTTAAAAACCTCTAAGTAAAATATTTTTGTTGAAAAACAGTTCCGAAACACGTGAAGAGAGAACTCTGTTGCAAAATGTAAGTACTGCTTCGACTTCTTTAAAATTTGATAAAAAATTATAGTGGACTAATGAAGTAAGGGGAAGGAATCATGTCCCTCAAGAAATTTTCTTATGATGTTCCTACGACAGTTTTCTAATGTATGTGAGATTATATTATTTTTCTCTTGCTTATTATTTTACTTTAAGTTGAATTTATAGTATAATATTATATCTAGGCTGTTTTAAATTCTATTTTAATTAAAGAAGATAATTAACAGTTTAACAGTAAAATATAGTAAACAAAGCATGGACACACATGTTTTATACAAGGGAAAATACAAATTTAATCAAAAAAAGAAAGAAAAAAAAATGCGTAGAATATTCATGTGTATTGACCCATATATATGATAGTGAACTCTGAATTTAATACTAGTTCAGAAACATTTTTTTCTTAATTTGAATAAAAAAGGTACTGAATTCCTATCATTTCTTTAGTATTATGTAACGGTATAGCCTTAACAAAACTCTTTACAAAATTTTTCATTTTGTTGCATTGAATAATGCTTTTTATAATCTGTGTTAAGTTTTATACTAATTCATTTGAAATAATTTATAGTAGTCATTTTATAAGAATCAATTTTTTACAGTTATAGAAAAAAATATTTGGGTAATATTTGTAAAAAAGATCTACACTTAAAATTGTATTATGCAATAAAATTTAAGTAAATTTTAAAAGATAATAAAAGTACAATGTATTGTATTAATCGTTGAAAAGAGAACTTATTCGTCATTGAATATTATGAACTAAAAGGAGTACAAATAAATTTCTTCTGTTTTTTTTTAATCAAAAAGTGGGCCTTTATTGAGAAAAAAAGGTAGTATGTTATGTTTTATGTATATTCAAAGTATTATCATTCAAAACTTTTTTTCCGTCTTTTTGGCAGCGTACGAATACCGCGTCGGTAGAACGCTTCTTGTTTTGAGGCTATCCACGAATCAACCCAATGTTTTGTATCTTTACATAATGCGAAGTACTTTTGGGATGGGCCACGTGACATTAATTGAAATTAAGTGAAAATAGGGAGAGGCAATGTCTGTTGAATACGGTGGGTTGGGTAAGACTTCCCAACTAAGTGTTTCCATACAGGTTTTGACCGACGCCACAATATGTAGGCAAGCATTATCATGTACGAGGATAATTTTGTTGTGTTTGGAGTAGTAGTGAGTGCGTTTTCCTTGAGGGTTTAACTCCTATTCATGAACTGTGTTCGGCAGAAAGCCTCGGTAATGGTTTTGCTCGACTTGAGCAACTCAAAATACATCACATCAAGCTGAATCCATCAAATACACAATTCACACCCTGAATGTTCGGCTTGACTGTCAATGGCGAAGCTTGACTACACGTGGTTTCCCTGATTTCTTCTTCTATGGGTAATCATAGTCAGGAACGTCTTAAGGCACGTGCTAACTGGGCCCTGGCTCAGGGCCTCATTTCATTCGGGCTCATCTTACAATTATTCCTGATCGGAATAATTTTAAGGTTCGAATATTATTCCGGTACATATTCTCTGAAAACCAGGGAATTTCAAACTACATGTCAACTGGCAACAAAGGCATGACCGTTATGTGATGACAGTTATGCATGACTAGGCTTAGGCCTAATACCATAAATGATCAGTCAAATCATTAAGCCAAAATACTGACGTCGGTCGAACGGGATTAGGAGATTGTAAGCCATAAACATTTATTTGTTTCAAATTACTGTTTGTACGAGTATTTAACGATGCATGTTGTATACTGTCTACTTTAAAAGTCACAGGTAGGCCCAGGTTCTCAAAAAATCCTAAGATGTATCTGGAGCCCAGAGTCTCAAAAAGTCTTAAGACATCCCTGATCATAGTGGATCCGTTTTTCACCACCAGTGACTATACGATGTAAAAGTCCTATCGTTTATGCTTGGAAAGCAGCATTTCACATGTACAAAATCGGGGTTCAACGTTTCTTGGCTTCAGTTCATATGGAACCCAATTTCCTCGTTTTTGAATCCTTTCTAATGATTTTAAACGATGTGAAATTGCTTGCTGAGTCGCTTCTAATGCAATTTCAAGTTCTTTTTGCGTTTGGCACTTCATTGTTAGGTGGGAAGTGGTGTCAGTTGCAGGCTTTCAAAAGCTAAGATAGGGGAGATGTCAAATGTTTCCGAAAGTGATTTTTCTGATATTTTGGATGATAAAAGTGATGTTAGAGAAAATGAGAATCATTTTCTATTAAAATTCAGAGAGTGAGAAGGAGCCACATAATTTGGATGATGCATGAAAGTGGAGAAAATTGTCTTCTGTTCCTGAGAATATCTGTCACTTCGCTGCGATTTTCTTTCTAAATGCTTCCTCTGCATGTGTCTGAATTGCTGAGTATTTATTCCGATACGCGTTTTTAACACCCTTTTATAAGCTTCACTTGTGAGTAACGGAATCTATGAACTCAATTTTTACCCACTTTAAAAGGTCAGATTAACTCGAAATTTTGCTCACTTGTCCAGGACTGATGACAATACAATAATTTAATACTTTTGTTCCATTGTCCTGATCAGGATCATCAGGATTAACGATTGCCCATTTTCAGATCCCATCCCGCATGTGCAGACTAATTTCAGATCCCATTTCCAGATTTGGCAACTAAGAGATTAAGTTACAACTTAGTTCGATTAACTATAAAAAGTTGTTTTGGGGGATTTTTTTAAACTATAATTTATTTATTGAAAGGACCGCCTTGAAGAAAGCAAAAAAAAAAAAAAAAAAAAAAGAAACTCAACCGATGATACCACAATGGGGTAAGAGTTAATATACACACTGGATTGCATGTTAGAGATAAATCAAAATTTAACAATAAGATAATCATAAATATTTGAAATTTTCAGGATTAAAGTTTCGTTTCTACTTTGCTTCACATTGCTCGCCATTTCCAAAGCACTTAAAAATGTGACCTCTGGCTGTAACCTTGGTGACAGATCTATATTTTACTTGGATGCAGCGACGGAAATGATTGAAAAAGCAAAAGTACATTTTCCCGAGTGTAAGTATTTTCTGAATTTATATTTCTTACTTTTTGCTGTATCAAGGAAATAAGATGGTCACGAACTTGTGGCTGACATTGTTCCTGTCGAGACGAACATTCGAGTTCTGGTACCCCAAAAGCCCAGACGTGTATATAGGTTGATGAATATATTGTTGAGTTTCAATGTCCTCATTTTGGTTTAGTGTGGAAGTTTAGGGAATATGTGCCAACTGAGCAGTCACCTTTGTCACTTTGTGGTTCAAAAATTATGTGGCTTGTCACTAATATTTGGTGTATTCTTTCGAAATGCGAAGCTAATAAGCAATCAATCAATCAAGGAAGTAAAGTAAATATAATAGTTGGAAAAAGTAGAATAATGGAATATGCGAATCACCAATATATATATATAGAAGAAAAGTGATTCCTTCAGACACTCACTCATCCCGAGATCTCTAGATTATAAGATCTACAGAACTGAAATTGGGCAAGCATGTTTCTTTTCTTCAGTAGAGATCCGCTCAAAATGGGTTTTCTGGGAATTCACCTTAAAGAGAGGGAGGGGCTTATGGGAGAGTAAAAAGTTAAATATGCTTTTGTTTTTAAATTCAAAACCCGTCTTCTTTAAATAAAGAGGCTTGAGCGACAAGAATACTTTTAATACAATACAAAAGTATATGCTGAATTTAGATAGCAATAACGTAAAAAAAACAAAAAAACAAAAATAAATAAATAAAAAAAACATAGTCATACAACACGCATAGTCATATGACAATCTAGTTTACGAAGTCAAAATCTCCGTACTGCTGACTTCTCAACTAATTAACTTACATACACCTGTTTCAACACTTTATCTGTCAATCACATTCTTTCATAACTTAGAAGTTGTGATATGGTCAATCTTTGTCGACCATATCAAGGGGTTTCAGTGTAAGTTAGAGGTGTGGGATTCTCTCGAAATAATGAGACATTTTAGAATTCTTAATATGACTTTTATTAAGAGTTTAACTTAAATTACTTATGTATCGAACAAACTTATATTAAGTGAGAATAAACCAAAACACGTAGCCGTAGTTAACACAGATCACGCAATTGGATCACTTATCTATATAATTATATTATATCCGCCTACTCTCAATCCTAATAATATATTCGCATTCAGAATATAATCTTCTTACCTTGAATTCTAAGCAACGGTCCAATCCACTTCAGATACTCATCTAGGCTCGCGTACAATGGTATGTACATTGAATGAATGGCGAGATTTCCGTGATTCTTAGGTAGGCCATCAATTTACACTTCTATCTTTTCTGAACTGAACTTTCTCTAAATTGCCATCGCGCTTACTAAAACTTCTGTCCTTTTAAAGGTTATCTTATTTGCATCCATCTTTCGTTTCACTTCTTGGATTTGGGTTGGAAAAGATTTGCCATTAATCGTGGCCGTCGAAGAACACAGAGGTTATGTTAGCGAAAGGACGCGTGAATCGTCACAAAGTAATTCGCACAATACGGTTCCATTGTAAGGAAGAGCCAATTAAACTCTAAGACAGCGTTTCTCAAACTGTGGGCAGGTGTCGTCCACGTCACTTGACCATGGTTCAAAATTACGTGGTCCGCCGCCAAAAGCCCTCGTGTAGCTGGACAGTGCAACGTTAATCTTCCCTCACTCACTCAAACTGTGGGGCATTCCCCCCTAGGGGGGGGGCGTGAGCATATTGAAAAGTAGAAAACAAAAGATTATTTAAAAAATTATCAATTTATTGAAAGTAAACAAACATTCTGACATAATAAAAAATAAAATACACATTTACACTGATATAATACACTTATAAATGTATCAGTATTGCACAACGTATTTTATAATTAATTTAACAATATTAAATTAAGAACAAGTTAAATAACTACCAGTGACCCCATGGGTTTGTCATATATAAAATTATATACCAAAATTAACCCTTATCTTGATAATTTTTGTGCGGTTTATAATTAATTCCTCAACTACTACCGATTAAAAAGTTACGTGATTCGATCTTCAATGCCACTTTTCCAAATAGGTGCTCGTATGTGATGTATTGGGGGGGGGGGATAAATAAGTAAAGCCTTCGCAAACACTGTCGATGTCCTTTTTTTGCATTCCAAATCCTTCGGAACAGGAGTGCACTGAGAAGATCGTATTTCGAAAAGACGTATATATACGTCAGGGGAAAATAATGCTTTGACTGGGTGAGACAATAATATACGCCAGTGGCACTTAGGAAGTTAAAGTCGTTTTGCAGCTTTAGCGTCAAAGTATAGTATTATTAAATTAAACACGTTGTTATTGTATGGGGGGGGGGCGATGGAAATGATGACGGAATATTGGGTCGCAAATATTGAAACTTTGAGAAGCACTGCTCTAAGGGAAACTTAAAAGAAAATTTCCACGTGTCTGTTTGAGAAGGAATTCTCGCGAGATAGCCCGCTACAAACATATTTCATAAAATCATGAGCAGCCCAGTAACAAAGATTAAAAATTCGTGACCAGAGTTGTTCAGATCGTATTGTGCCGCTTGATTTTAAAATGGGCTGAATTCATATGACGTCATAGTCACATGATAACTAGAAACTGGTGTTTCTAGCTAATTTGTTCATAAATTTATCTGTTCTTACAGTCGCACTATAAATGCAATAACGTGTTTCCATCCAACTCTCTTCCATCCAACTCTCTTCCATCCAGACTCTTTTAAAAATTAAATCTGTAAGCATTATCAATGAATATCAATTCTTATTCTTAAGCTTAACTTCAATTAATTAAAAAAATAGCCAAGCTTACCTCAATTATCCACGGGCCGAGAGCGATGATGAGAATTCGGAGAGTTCAGTAAGTTCATAGAAGAAATTCAACGAGTTCGTAGAATAAGTACAGAGAAGAAAAAACCCCACATAAGGAAATAGCAAGCCAAATCCATAGAACAAGTAGTAGCTTTATTGTGAACTGGCGATAAAAGCTTTCCTCGTGCTTTCACGCGAGACAAAATCCTTTGCCACACAACTGCAACACAAAGCAATAGAAATAATTAAATTAAAAGTATATTTTACAAGTTGTGAACATGCGAGGCGAGGATTCACGACAGTATAAATAAAATGCACTTGATTCAAAAGCGCACAGTAGAATAACGGAAAATGTTAGGGAACCTTGCAAAGTCAAGTTTTGGGCCCCAAGTTGGATGTTACAAAGGATACCTACATGGCGTTTGTCGGACTTTGGGACCTCTAGAATTCTCCCCCCCCCTTTCCTCGGGGATGTACGTTACGCTACTGAAAGCACACGTTTAATTAAAACATTTTTAATCTTGAAAAACTTTTCGAAAAATTTCAATATTTGGACATCTTTACCCAAATAACCAAATTTGTAAAATTTTATCGAAATTTTTCCAGCAGAACAAGTGTAAGTCTAATGTCACAGCTTTAAATTCAGTGGAGAGTACGCGATTGTATTCGTCATGGGACCATCATGAATTTAGCCCATAGTGTTGAATAATGAAATTTCTGAATATAAAATAGAACTTGACTTATAAAACGTCTCAATTATTGATGTGGTTTAATGTCAAGCAAATCGGCTTAAAGGCAACTTTTACGTATTTAAAGGTTACTTTTAAATGAATTTACGGCACTAAGAAACAAACTAAACCGTCATTTTATTCCAATAAAAACATTCATTCGTAGAACATCAATTAAGAACATTATTTTACATTTTATCTTGTTGAGTAGTTCATATACTACTTCGCCAAACGATTATGGTTTCTCATTTAATCTTGCATCAATTACTTCGCCAAACGATAATAGTTTATTTACATTTAATCTTGACGTAACAGGCAACCTTTCTTGTGTTTTCTTTAAAATATACGATATTCATTACTTCAATCTCTCGTAAAAAACTAACTTTTTTTCAAACCCATACTATTAAAGTTGAAGGACGTTTGTCCAATAAACGTCAACAAATAGAATTTCATGATAGTGGTTTCTTGTACTTTTAAATAAACAAATATGTATATTCATTTTAAACTATTTTTTATTATCATACCATTGCATTATTTATTCTTATAATCAGTATTTTAAACTTTATAAATTATTTATAAAGAATAATCTCTTATCCTAATATTATTGTGCTCAAAGGCTCAGCAATCACATCCAAGCCAACAGATTGTGAAGGGTTTTTAAGCAGGGATGGAAAGACAAAGAGTGGCGTCTACACCATTTGGCCGAACAGCAGAGTGATAGAAAACAAACCGATTGATGTGTTCTGTGACATGGACACAGATGGAGGAGGGTGGACAGTAAGAATCATTTACTTTGTTCACTACTTTGTTTGTATTTTCACACTCAAGGGATTTCGTCCCTTCAAGAATTTTCATTAAAAATATATAATGTTATCTTAATCTAATTTTAACAGATATGATCAAATTCGAAGATTATTTTACATAAAGAATTTTTTAATATTAAGATAAAAAGAGCCAGTGTGTACTGAATTAATTAAGAATTCTCCATGCAGCAGTTATGTGATTTTATTCCTATCATTCCCAATTTTGACTCAAGGGAGAGGAGGTCTCTACAGACCAATAACATTCCTAGATAGCGTCCTGTGCAATATTTTCTGAAACTTGAATGAATTAGCCCTCTTCTTAAATAATTGGATGATCCTTCCCATCAGAACTCAAATTATTATATAGGACAGAGATCAGTTGATATAGCAGGCTAAGAAAGTGTTCAACGAGCTTGAAGACAATTCTTTTTTTTTATTATTCATGGCGCATCGCGTACAGTTGGACGTTATCCTGTTAAAAAGTAAGTCGAAAGTAATGAGAATAAAGGACAACATAACGAATAGAAGAACTTCTGCGCATTACTGTTCTATAAGAATACCATGTTTGCCTAGGAAAAAGATCCAATGATCGAAGGAAATGGCATTCCATACGTTAATGAGGAGCTGTTTAGGCCGAACTACTGATATGAAGGCTGCGTAAGATGCATTGTGATGTCCATTATCTAAAGTCTTGAGAAATCACTATAGGTGTGTGAGTGTACAAGCCAGATTGGAAACCATGTTGAGGGAAAGTTTGGGAGTCTCTTGGAGAGTCTGTTGGAGAGAGTTGCAGCGTCTTGGAGCATCTGAGTTTCCCCTTTTGTGTATCTTTAAACATAGAATATGCTACGCCTTCAAAAGAGACACGTGATTCAGAATCATTTCTGTTTGGACGTAACCGGGATTACCATTCGGTCATTGGTTCTTGTCACCCCTCGTTTGGTGGACTTTGGAGCTTGGGGTGGGAACTGCCCCGGCCACTTCTCTGTCGTCTGGATAAAGGGAGGTTAAAGGCTGATTTTCCCTAGAGCTTAAGCGTCGGTATTGAGCTATCTTGAGTACTTTCCCACCTGACCATTGGGAAGTCAATACTTCCCTAACAGGAAGTCGGTCCTTTGGTGAAGATCTCCATAACGTCTTATTATAAGTTTGTGGATCGTTCGATATTAAAGCCAAACTCTCAACTCTGATCTTGATTACTGAAGGTACAGCCGCGTCGTTAAACAGTTTGGATTAGGACACAATTAGGCTAGTCTTTAGGACACAGTTAAAGCTAAAGACTTTTTGTCCTCAGCGCAATTCTAAGGTGTCTGAGGGCTATATACTACTGTAATTCGACCTGATGGGGAAAAGGTGGGATTCATAATTGGAATAAAAGTTGGCACGAATGTACGTTCCAAGAAGATTCTGTAAATAACTTGAATGTGAATCACACGTCAAAGGATTGATAGTGACGAATTCCGTGCTGTAATACAACCTATCTAACAATAATTCTATCTTCTGGTATTGTTGTGGCCTTTAGCTGACTGCTGCTTTTTCAATGCTTATATCTTTCATTGAGGCTTAACACACATTGGGGCATTGGTCACGGATGTCTGAGGGTTCGAAGAAGAAGCAGACATGATCTTAAAGATAGCTTTTTTTATTATTCTATCTCTAACACTTTATGAACTATACAATTTTATAGCTTAAATCTGGGAGCAATCTGAAATCCTAACCTCTAACCGGATATACAAGATTTTTGAAATTCACTTATCTGGAGTTGAAGCTCCTTGTTATGATCCTTCTCAAAACCCGATAGCTCGATCACCTCCAAGATTGATCACTTCCAATATTCCTGATAGATTCTACGTCGACTATTAATCTGAAGACGCTTGACGACCCAGTCACTGTTCAACTTTTCTAATACTTGGATTTTACGCTTAATGATCAACGATTAACCTTTAACTTCACATACTCAATGACAGGCGCTTAAATAGCAGTTACATTTGCATAAAACTAAGTCATTTCTAAGGAAAGTGGTTTTTAACTTTTATTTACAGCTAAAGAATATTTTCCCCAAGAGGATCAAAAGAAGAACCCGATTAATACCCTTTACACATTCTTGCCCGAAAGAAAAAATATTTTGTCAAGGAAAAATATACATAAAATATTGTATCATGAAAGAAAAGTATATAGTATAGTGAGTGATAAGGGATTCACAGTGTGAGTGCTCATCCAAATAAAAATTAACTTTATCTTTTTACAATTAGATCATGATAATATTTTAAGAAAAGATGTTAGAAATGGAAATGCCTTAATTACATGTAAAAACTTGAAAACTCGGGGGGAGGGGGTTAAAGTAATAATAATAAATGGAATTAATATAAAATTCTCTTTTGGGAAAACTATGATGCTTAGCAAACAAAAAAAAACCCTCTTTGCTCCCTAAATAGCATGAAATTCATAAAAGTGATTTATTTCACTCTTAATGTGCCATGAGATAATATTTTTATTTTTCATAAAAAGCTATTCATTTAAGTTTTGAGAGAGCATTTTTTCAACACTCTTTTTCTAGGTGATACAGAGGAGAGGAAACTACGGCAGACCTAACGATTATTTCTTCAAGGATTGGAACGACTACAAAATTGGATTTGGTGATATTGAAAAAGATTTCTGGCTAGGTGAATATTTGTATTCCCTTATTCCCTTTACGGAGAGTCATTTTCATTCAAACATGAACAATTACAGAATGTATCCCCGTATCCAGCTTTTCCAGTAACTAGTGATACCCCCTCCCCCCTCCAACTGTACAAAAAGTACAAAAGAAACTAGATAGGAATTTGGCAGTGATTGTTTAATCGAAGATCGAATTACAACCTGAGGTTCATTGGCAAGGGTGCATGCTATCTCGTCTGAAGCAGGTTATTTTGAAACCCTTGGATGACCAAAACTCAATCCAACGCCACTTTAGGTTACAGTAAAGATTCCATTTCACACCTCCTGTCACAATTTATTTAAAAAAATTGCTTATTTTTGTACCAAAAAAGGCAAGGAAATACAAGTAGCATTTCGCATCTCCCACTTTCAGCAAGCTGAAACAAATCCAACCGTCTTTCAACTGTTACTTGAAATTATGTACAACCAGAAACACCGAGCATTTATATGCTATGTATCTACACATTTTATTGCCAACAATTAATGTCATCCCAATATCATGGGCCAAGTTAGTTCAATTGGATATATTTGTGGATTTCCAAACGTACTACCTGATTGTTATTGTAAAAATTTTATAAATACACATTTGTCAAAGATGGTCTTAGTAAACAATTTTTGTTTCCTTCCATACATGTTTCTTGTGCCCTGTATCTACGAACTATAAAGGACAAGCCATCCTTAAGTTAAATTCCAGATTTAGAACTCAGGGATATCTGGTAATCATAGGACTTACTACCTCTTCCAAACTTGAATAAAATTGCTCTCGGATCCTCTAATGAGCCTTGCCTATTTTGGACCCTATTTTCCCCATAAACTAATAGTATAATGGAACATTATAGTAACTATTTCACCTTCAAATCTTAGCTTCATTGTCTACCAATTAAATATGATTTGTTGCCACCATAACTGATAAAACAGAATTGACAACAACATCTATGGTGCTACAGCCCATCATAGGCCAAATCATTAAGAACCTGGCAGCTCAATCAAGGCATTCAAACTCTAGTGGCAGCTAAACTCTTCCACAATCATTAGTTTTAAGAACCAAAAAAACAGCCTCCTATCCATACACCATAAACCAAAAATCAACTTCTTAATTCTTTTCAGAGTTTGCCTACGAGAAGGGCAAAGGAAATTTTCCTAATTCAGATTCCGGAACAAGAAATTGTTCACGGGTAGGTTCATTAACCCTACGCACAACCTGATGAACCAGTCCGCTGACATAATCCGCAGGGACAGGGTGCCCAGCTACAACCCCAAGCGCTGGGTACCCATCTTAATGCCTTTTACGACTTGAGCTACATTGTGACTATTCTTTTTTCCCCGGTCACCACACGGGCAAAAGAGAAAACTGCATATTTAAAAGAAAATCTAACTGTCTATCCAAAGAACATCCTTTCAATGAGAATTTGACAAATATATTCATTCAATACATAAGTTTTACCCACTCCCAAAAAGGGGAATACGATTATTTAATACATTTAGGCTTTGATACCTGAAGACGTGTAAAAATTAAATAAATTACACAATCATCTATTTTTAGAATGCAGTTTATCCTATTCTCTTCCATTCATTAATTCTCTTTTAAATAAATTTATTATTTTTAAATATAAACTACTTCCAATATTTTCGATTCATTGATTGGTTTTCAGGTAATGATAACATATTCGCTTTGACGAATCAACGTCTGTATTCGATTCGATTCGACCTCATGGCTGTGGGTGGCGAGAAACGGTACGCCATCTATGACACGTTTTGGATTGACGACGAGAACAACAACTACACGTTGCACATTAAAGACTACTCTGGCGACGCAGGTATAGTGTTATACTTACTTTTTTTAAGTTGTATAACAAAATATTTATGGCTAAACTATCGAAATATTGTTCAGTTTACAGAAAAGATTAAATATTTAACTGTTTAAGTCACTGCTTCTCAAACTTTCAATATTTGCGACCCAATTTGCAATCAGAATTTCCATTTTCTGTACAATAACAATGTTTTAAATTCAATAATACTATGACGCTAAACTTACTATATGATTCAACTGGCATATATATACGTCTCTCTCAGCCAAAACGTGAACTGTCCTGAGCATATATATACGTCACCCGAAGTACGAACTTTTCTGTGCACTGTTATCCATAAAATTATTCCGAAGGCTTTGGAATGCTATAAAAGGAATTTGACTGAATTTGCGAAGGATTTACTTATTTCAGAGGATTTGCTTATTTATTCCTTTTCTTCCCCCCCCCCCTTCTAATACATCACATGCACCACATAGCGTGTCTACGAGGAAAACGGTGTCATTGGGCAGCGAACTGCGTAACTTTTTTAATCAGCAGTTAAGGAATTAATTATAAACAGTACAAATTATTAAGATGATTGTAAATTTTTTTATATAATTTTATATATGATAAGCCTGGTAATTATTAAACTTGTTCTTAACTTAGTAATGTTAAATTAACTATAAAAAACATTGTACTGTTGAAAGAAAAGCTCATTTAAGAATAAAGCTAGAAAGAAGGACAAAAAGGAGTATCATGATAGTTTCACCGTAGATTGGAGATAAAATTCAAGATATACTTGTTCAACATTTTTTCATTCCTTAAACATTACAGTATGTTCCATAAGTCACAGATGTGTGTGTCTTGGTTAAGACTAGATAGTTTATTGCAGTATCAAACGTTTGCTTGGGCTTACACATAAAAATCAAGTTCGCCCATGGAATTTAGAGATTTATAACAGATTCATCGAATAAACTTCAACCTGAGCCAAAAAAGAGAGCTGCTAGTAAAAAACAAACAAAACTGTGCAAACTGAACCTTAACATTGAACGGTAAGTTAAATTACATGATTTAAGATTCTTCTAGGACCTTTACACAAAACATAGACTCCATAGGATCCGAATTTAGAAAAACAGTGCAGATTTAAGCTCATTTCAGGACTCGGGCGCAGAAGATCCACAGGCCCCCTTGGCACTAGAGGATCGAAATTTATAATCAGAAAATCTGGTAAGTCCAGCTTATCCGAGCCCTTCTGAATCCCTCTGGGCCCCGGGCACCTTGGAAGACCACCCCAAGCGTCCAGTGGATAAACCAGTACTGGGAAACGTAACAAATTTCAGAATCCTCATGGGTTTGAAACTTAAGATATAACTAAAATGGCCCCGGGAAGCACAATATATGAGAGACAATTAATAAGCATTCATAACAACAACAAAAGTTTTAGAACTAACAAGCAGTAAGGTACATAAGAGGAAGGGGTTCAAATCCCCCATAGACAAATAAGTTTATTTAATTTTTAGTATTAAGCTTTACATTTTTTACGCTTCGTCTACGTATTTTTTAAAATATAACCACCTCTCTTCATAAAAGAAGTCTACATGTGCCACAGCTAACAAGTACAAGGGCAAGCGTTCAAACAAAACTAAATGCTTACTGGTGCATTTTTTCATACCGGTGAAACGAAAACTAAATGAAGGCAGATATAGAAATACCTTTGAACTAATCCACTTTCTTTTCAAGGCGTTTCCCTCCCACTAGAGAGTTATGA
>BMAV01012831.1:31699-43844 GCA_019973955.1 Trichonephila inaurata madagascariensis
GTTGCCAAAGTTGATCTGGTGGCAGCTGGGGGAGGGGGGTAATCTGGGTCAATCGTTGAGCAACCATGTACCACATGTTTTCTATCGGCGAAAGATCCGGAGAGCGAGCCGTCCAGGGAAGCAATTCAATCTGGTGATTGACGAAGAACCTTTAGGCAATGCGTGCCACGTGTGGTCACACATTATCCTGTTGAAATATGGCTGTGGCCAAGCCCTGAAGGTAAGGAAGGACAACTGGCTCCAATACCTCGGGGATGTAGCGCTGGCTGTTTAAAGTACCGGCAATGCGTACTAGAGGAGTGCGAGAGTGATATCCAATACCGCCCCATACCATTATACCCGGTGCAGGAACAGTGTGGCTGTGCATAACGCAGTTGTTCAGCATCCTTTCTCCACGGTTTCTCCAGACTCGAATCTGACCATCGTAGTGTTGCAAACAGATGCGTGACTCGTCAATAAAGACAACTTCATTCCATTCTGCCACTCACATCCTTCTTTCATTGCACTATTGGCGGCGGAGACGTCTGTGGTTTTGCGTCAAGGGTAGACCAAGCAATGAACGTCTTGTGGACAGACCACTCTGCTGTAAACGGCGTTGAATGGTACGCGCAGACACTGAATGAGGCGTTACAGACTCAATGTGCTGTGCTATGGCTCATGATGTGACTGAATAATCCATCACTGCCATGCGCACAATTTACCTGTCCTCACGTGAAGTGGTGCACTGAGGTGGATGCGATCGACTACGTCGGTCCGTCGTACCCTCCTGCATCCAACGGTCACATATTCGCAATACAGTTGTTTGGTTTCGTCTTACACGACTATCGATTTCCCTGAAAGATAATCCACAATCTCGGTAGGCCACTATCCTTCCTCTGTCGAATTCGGATACTTGATCAAAAGCTGATCGCTGTTTTCTACGAGACATAACTGATCATTTTTTGAAAAAACCACAAGAAAAACAGAATTGCCGAACTTGAAATCGTTGAAATCTCCAAGCCTTAAATAGCACTTTGAGGTGGCGCCACAGGCACACGTGATGTATGTCTGCGCTGAAATTCTAATCATTTGCATATCTCACCTCACTAATGCATGTTGTAAATTTCATGTTATTTGCATGCTTCCTTCAGGGTGTTGCATTTACGGTGGCCAGCAGTGTAGAACGAAAACAATTTAATGTTCCTTGCAGGTCCGGTACTATTTTATCCACGGCATGGTACCGGTGCGCGGCCGTGGTTTGGGGACCATTGTCCTAACGGCCAATCATCCGCTTTCAGTCATTAGCTATAATTCATTCTTTGAGAGTGACAATGGTAGAGCGGTGGTGAAAGAGCATGTAGATGACGACCAATCACGTCTCAGATGTGCTACCTAGTTTAAAAATCAGAAGACAAAGAACAAGCCAGTGAACCAGTATAGCTTTTGCACGGTTTGTTGACTGCTCGAGCATTCTTCAGCCTTTAAATCAGAGTAATGCTGCCTCCCGCTACACTTCATCCACAAATCGTTAAAGCGTCATAGTGGCACATAAACAGATCAACGGTGATCGACAATAATGCATATTTATCGTCTATAGTGAAAATGTGGCATGCCGTAGCTCCTTTTCGCGTGGTAAACACATTTGGAATTAAATTGATCCAATTACCACATCGAGAGACACTGGATTGATATACAGCGATTAACATTGATAAAACAAAAGCGGGATTCATTACACCAGTGGTTACCAACCCCCGGTCCTTGGATCAGATACTACTAGTCCACACAAGAAACATTAAATTATTTCCCTTTTATTTACTGTGGTATATTTTTCTCGGTTTTGGGATACTTTCTATATGAAAATCACATTATATTCATTTTTGGTGTAGCTATATTTTGATGTAGCACATTTAAATACACACACACACACAATTAAAATAAAATTATTAAATCAAAACAATCTAAAATATAAACAATCAATGTCCTTCCCTTCAGCGGGCCGCGGTAAAATTATCTAACGTTGAACGGTCCACGGCGATATAAAAGTTGGGGAACATTACATTAGACAACACGTCTCAATGCTGTTCTGTCGTGCATGTAGGTCAAGCCCAACATCAGAACAGCCTTGAGTGCAAACTGTAGATAATGATCTTCATCGGTATAGAAGTATTCAGGACGTCTTGCACATGCTATAACAGTTTAGAAAGGGAATTGCAAGGCCTCCAACATTTATTGGTATTGCGTTGTTCTGTGTGCGCTGACTTTTCCCTACTGGCACTGGTATCACTCGAATGTGGCATCTTCTTATTTGCTAATTACCTTCGCCATAGTCGGTGCGAATTAACTCTCCAATGCAATACGTCGACCATGGTCGCGAACACGAGATTGGCGTTGCTTCCGTTGAGTCATGGATTTGAATCCCGCTGCCACTGAAGGATTGGCTTGTAGATAGGCTAATGCACGTTAAATATGTAGAGATTAAAAGTCCTCACGTAGGCACGGTTTTGAAATTTAGACAGGGGAGTGCCAGTTCGGATGTTTGTCCACGTTATTTGACCAAGCTTTCAAGTTACGAGATCCATTGCCAATAACCAGGGGCGTCTTAAGGCATGGACCAACTAGGCGCAGGACCAGTTCTTTGCCCTCGGTTCGTTTTCGATTCTATTTTAATAAGATTATGATCAGGATTTTTTTTAATGGTCAAATATTATTCCCGTACATATTCTCTGGAAAACACAAAGAATTTTAAACTGTATGTTGTAATAACCCACTTTGGGCTGTTAGTGTTTGAGGATTCGAGCAAAGATCAGCTATAGCAACTTTTAAATACAATTTTATTTACAATCTTTACTTAATCAACCAACACAATTAAAGGTAGGGAATGCACCCGGAAGAGCAATCGCATAGGCTTAGGGCTACTAACATCTAATTAATATTACTTAACTGAATCCTGGAGAGCTCTTGATTCCTACGCTTGAATTCTTTGTAAATGTCTTGTTTAACTATATGACCTCCAGTCGTAAGCTTGATCACAATTTAACCAACTTTTAATCGCCAACTATCAACCATCGACAATCATTGCGAACTCTAATGCCAACTTTTAAATAGAAGTACCTAAATCTCATCTTCTTCACCGAGGAAAGTTTTCAACAGAACTTACAGCTAAAGAGAATAAGAATTAGTTGAAGATTCGCGGATAGATCTGTTACAATGTCAACTGGCAAAAGTGGTAAAACTGTATTATTATGTGATGACCGTTGTCCATGTCTTGGCTAGGCCTAATACCATAAGCAATCATTCAACTCATTGAGCCGAAATGCAGCTATTGATCGAGCCGGTTTGTGCCTAGGTATTTGAGATTGTGAGTCGTGCACATTTATTTGTTTCAAATTACCATTTGAACGAGTATTTGACAATGCATACTATCTACTTTTAAAGATCTCAGATAGGACCTACTTTTGCATTAGGGCTCAGGGCCTCATAAAATCTTAAGATTACTTTGGACCCAGAACCTTATAGAGTCTTAAGACGTCGCGGTTAATAACCTTCTTGTTATTTCAGAGTGCGACGTTAATGAAAAATCAATTAATAATTTGTGAAACATAGACAACACTGGCCTTATAGAGGACTAATATAATCGTTGGAATAACATCCTTTCCATAAATCATTGAACTGTGTCTGTTCTGCAATTTACTTCTTTTTACCATTTTCCTTCCTGTTGTTACATTTTCATTATCACGCAATATATAGCCGTCAAATTTTTTGTTGTTGTTGTTCTAATCAATGTTATTTATCTAGGAATAATTCACATAATTCGTTCCTTTTGATATCCTTGATAATCTTGCAAGTGTTCGGAAAAGTAACTTTTTGTTGTGATCACAGTGAGAGGTCGATCTCCTTCTTGGATGTAGCGGTAGACATGATCACCAAGGCAAAAATTAACCTCCCCACATGTAAGTACATTTTCAAATTTTTATGAATATATTTCAACAAGGGGAAGTGGTTGAGATACACATATTATTTATTCGATAGAAGTATATCCTGAAAGATAAATGTTTATTGTTGTTGTTTCATGTCTGTCTGGTCCAAATACCTAGGCAAGGTCCATGATACCATGCCACTCTAATAGTTCCACTAGTCCATTCTCTCCCTCATTCCAAATGTGAACTCACTGTAGACCAGTGTTTCTCAAACTGTGGGGGAAAATAACCCAATAAGGGGGGGGGTGAATATACCGTAAAGTCGAAAACAAAAGATTATTTAGAAAAAAAATTATTAATTTACTGAAAGGCAGCAAAACAAAATTCATTCTGACATAATAAAAAATAAAATACACATTCACACTGATATAATACACTTATAAATGTATCAGTACTGCACAATGTGTTTTATAATCAATTTAACAGTACTAAGTTAAGAACAAGTTTAATGATTACCAGTGACCCTATGGGCATGTCATGAAATTATATACAAAGTTTAATACTTGTCTTGATAATTTGTACGGATTATAACTAAAAAGTGTCGTACCATAGTTTTACGTCAAAGTATATTATTATTGAATTCAATATACTATTATCGTAAGTAGTGGAAGCACGATGAAGATTATGATTGAAAATTGGGTCGTAAGTATAGAAAGTTTGAGAAGCACTGCTGTAGACTAAATGTTTATAGCGTTATGAAGGCGAACCAATAAAAATGGTAGTAAAAATATCTCAAACAGTTAAGGCACAAAACAATCAAATGACAAATAAAGAAAAAGGGAAAAAATAAGTCCACGTGAAAAAAAATTTGTACGAAAATAAGTTAATTAGAATAAAAATGTACATTATTGACAAAGAATTCTCTTTTTTTTTTAATCTAAAAAAAAATGCGAAATAACATGGATAAGAGACCCATGTAAGAAAAACTGCGTTGAGTTGTAGACGGTAAATCAAAATTTTTATAGAAGAAAAATTTAAAGATTGAAATAAAAAAAACATCTCTAAGAACCAAATGAAATAAATAATAACAACAAAAGAAAAAATTATATATTTTACATACTCTAAGGAGTGGATATTTGTGTATCAATGGATAAAAACATCCAGTTCTGTTAATCCTTTACTTACATATTCAAACAAAAACTTATTTGGAAATTTCAGTTATTTATTTTCAATACTCCGTTTTAACATTCATAATAATCAAAACAGGGTGCGAGTTGTATGCTTGATAGCTGAAGGAAATAAATGAATAACGCATTAGAATCCAATAAAAACCTAAAATAATTTGATTTCGAATTTTTATTAAAGTCGCGTTTTAAACTACATATGGGCTATTGGAGATGGACATCATAATTGTGAATCTGACAATCAAGAGACCAGGACGAGATCTCTAAGCTTCTACACCAGGCCAACATGAAGACACTAAGCTTCAACAAATTTAAAGCGTATCAGCTTGTGGCAGATATTTTACTCTTTCGTGAGAAAATTCTTCCTCAAAAATTTCTACATGTATTTGTTGGGTTGTAGCGAGTGAACTATTTTTTCTGGCGAAAGGATAACTGTGTGATAAGCCCACGCGTTTTCTCACTTCCTTCTACACATTCCTTCTACGGGGATCACACTCGATGCATACGCTGTGTGCGGTGATCGGTGTTTGTATTTACCGTGTGCCATTTTCGCTATCGTTTTATTTGTTTGCTCTAAATAAAATTGTGTTGTCCAGAAAGCTGTGAAGAAATCATTCTACAAAAGAACAACAGTCTTAATAAATTGAAATGCGGTTTTTTGTTTATATAAAATTTGAAATTTTTTTTTCTTTTGTTATGTTTAAAGGTCCAGACAAAACGCTCAAACCAGTGGATTGCGAAGAAGTGTTACAAAGTGGTCACAACGAAAGTGGCGTTTACACCATTTGGCCGAGGAGCAGAGTGATTGACGATAAACACATAGATGTGTTCTGCGACATGGAGACAGACGAAGGAGGGTGGACAGTAAGAAAATGATAATTAATGTTTTTTTTCCCAGAAGTGATATGACCCCCTCTTTCACCCCGTGTTCTCTTGACGTTGAGTTTCGTGACACCCTGTATATGCATACACCTATGCAATATACACTGAAGTGCCACTGAATTAGGGATAGCAAGGGCTGTACAAATTATGTAGCGCTGTGCATCATTTAGACGCTAGTGAGAGCTCTGTGGTAACAGCATATACATCGCGTACTATGGTTGTTCTGAATTAGTTGTTGGAATTGCCAGTATGAGTAAGCTGCCTGGTTTAGACGCCTTCAATCGTGATCAAATCATAGGTGCGCGACGCAGGGGCGATTCAATTTCCGAAATCGTCAGACAGCTAAGAGTTTCAAGGTCGACAGTGTCAAGAGTATACCAAGAATACATGGACGGTGGACAAAAAAACTAGCGATCGGGCAAACTGCAAAGGACATTTATCCTTGACAGTGGGATTTATCCAAACATTAGCTCAAATTACCATCCAGTTGAATGATGGTGCCAATCCTTCAGTCAGTAAACGAACTGTGCAACGCTCGCTTCACCGTATGGGTTTCGGGAGCCGCCGACGTGCGAGAGTACTGTTGCTCAATGCTCACCATCAGGCTACGGAAATGAGTAGCATGGAGTGATGTGTCTCAATTCCTACTACTTAACGCTGACTGGAGGCTTAGAATAAGACGTCAGGCTCAAGAAGCTATGGATCCTGCATGCCAGGTTGAAACTGTACAAGGGCATGGTGGCTCAATCATCGTCTGTGGTGATCTTTTTTTGTGGCACTGATTAGCATCTTTAGTGCGTGTACCAGCCTCCCTCAAAGCAATTCGGTACGTAGAGTCCAGAAACTTGTTGAATCTATGCCTCATCGTGTGGCAGCCGTTATCAGGGCCAGAGGAGGCCCAACTCGTTACTAGGTAGGTATCCTTTATTCAGTGGCACTTCAGTGTAAATGAATTCGTTCTTTCTAAATTTAACCTTCCATTCTATTTTCAAAAGTCGAATTCAAAAATTTCTTTATTCTTAGCTTTTAGCGTGACTAGGTTTCATAGTAAATAATTTTTCCTACTAATTTACGTAATAATCGCAAGAATTTTTTTTACATTTCTCTCTTTTGCAAAAATATGTCACAAATCTTCCTGGATTTTTTTTTCCATCTATAGGTGATCCAAAGAAGAGGAAATTTCAACAGACCACAAGATTATTTTTTTAAAGATTGGAACAGCTACAAAAATGGATTCGGTGATGTAGAAGAAGATTTTTGGCTTGGTAAAATACTATTTTTCTTTATTTGGTGATGTGGGGTATTATTGTAATTAAAACCAATTTATTTTTATCAGGAATCGAAACACAATAAAACCACTATTCCTTCAATTCTTCGTAAATAATATATACCTTAAAATTAATTTATATCGTAAATTTTTGATAAAAATACTGATTTATTTTCGTAGTGTTTGTATTAAGAGTTAATAGCAATATATATATTCGAGTAATTCTACGAAACAACTTTTTAAAATGTTCTTAAGTTTTTCTGATATTAAAGATGTTATCGGTAGAATACTGTTGCTCAACCAAATCGACCTTTCTTACTACAAGCACTCACTGGATGCCTGGAAGTCGATTCTTATGGCTATCTATCTAAAAATGGTAGAAAGTCTCCCACAGTATATATACAGGCTGTCATCGATGTCATAGGGGTACCAACATCATATTAATATACATGCCAGGACTCTCCAAGTCTGTACTACTGGGTGTCTCTCTTGCCTCCATTTCTTCCACTTTTCCTTAACATTTCCGAGCGAAAATTGCAGCATAGCAGGTAGCCGGAATGCTTCCATAACGCACGTGGATATCTTTTCAATCCGATTTAATCGCAGAAACTCTTGTCACCATATTAAGTTTATGTGTTTTAATATGTTCTTCGGAACATTTGTATTCGAAGTGTTCAAATAGTTCTGAATTACAATATCACTTTATTAAACATGAGGTGACAAACGTCATCTCATAACAGCAACAGCACAAGCAATGATATACAGTTACAATATACAGTTAACAAAGTACATATTCAGTTACAGTTATCACGACAGACTGCATGCTTTTGGACAGATAGTGCAGCTATTGCTCAAACCATGTTTAAATGGGATGTAAATAAAGTCTAAATTGTCTTTAAAAGCTGATGAATTATATTTGTTAGAAAAGTTACAAATTGTATATTAAAGTGTTTTGGAAACACACACACACTTTCTTTTTTGAAAGGAACATTAAATGAAGTCAGTTTTTTTTAAAAAAGTGACCATCTATGTGTTTTTCAGGAAATGACAATATCTTTGCCTTGACCAACCAGCGCTTGAACTCCCTTCGGTTTGATCTCCAATCCGTTGACGGAGAGAGGCGATATGCTCTCTACGACACCTTTTGGATAGAAGACGAAAGCACGAATTATACTCTACATACCACAGAATATTCTGGAGATGCAGGTAAGAGGAAAACTTAATGTACTCTTAAGAGCCATCACACATTATGAACATTGCTCATCTAAAGCAATGAGCTCACTAAGAGACAAAACAACGGCAAATGGGTTAAAAGTCCTTGTTTTCTGTGCTCTATGTGTGAGCAACGTTGCAGACTAGATGCATTCCTTTATGACAACAGTATTCCAGGTGGATGATAGTATTTACCAACAAAATAATTTCATCTGAAAGAAGTTCGAGGAACCTTCTAGAGTATTTCAAATCATGTCTTGGCTATCGTATTCACCTTGCACGAATCCAATCGAGCATTTGTGACACCACTGGAAACCCGAATTCTCGTTCTGTCACTGTACCACCCAGCGATGCGCAGGAATTTCGAAGACTAGTTCGTGAGGGCCTGGCACCAAATATGTCAGACTATCTATCAGTATCTTGTCGAATCAATCATTAGCCAGGTGATTTCAATTTTGAGGACGAAAAGTGGTGCTTCACATTAAACTGGTGCTTATAATGTAATGACCCTTCGGTGTATTTCTTTTCCACTGTATTAAATGAAAATGAAGTTATTACTACATAACAATATACATAGAGTTATGAATTATTATGTGAGGACAACAATAATTCATTATTTTTTGTGCCACTAGATGGCTGTACCTATCAAGCTGTTTCAGAATGAGTTGAAATATGCTTGGCAAGGTGTTAGCGAATCAAAAATAACTCTATTCGAATAAATAATAAATATTAAACTTAAATAATAAATGTTAAAATTATTTCATTTAAATTCACTTAATAATTGTTAATTTTTAAAATTATTCTCGTAATTTATATTTCAGCTTTTGTATTTTTACTTTTTTTCTTACCTCTATTATTGTAAACAAAACTGTTTGTGTGTGTGTGTGTGTGAAAACGTGGCATTTTTGTAAAAACTACTACCACTTGTTGTACTGACTGCTTCGAATAGACATGCGAAACAAAAGTTCCAGTAGATGCTGAAAGTCTGATGAAATTTTTTAAAACGTAATAATTTGAAATCACGCTGACTATTAATTGAGTATTACCAAACAAGCACTTAATAATTATATAACTTTAAAGAGTTACTTAAATCATATATCACATGGGAATCCAAAGCATTTCAATGCTTTCTTTCGATAATTGTGCTAATAGATAATTTAGTTCAAAAAACAGAATTCCCTTAAAAAATTTATAATTATCTAAAAGGCTTAAGTTTCTCAAAGATATGAAACAAAATCATCCAATTCCCTCGATTTCTTATTTACGTCACTTACAGAAGCAACCCGAAAGCTTTTGGCGATGGATCTCGTTATTTAGAGTTACCTGAGGGAAAAAAATATTCCTACATATACAGATTGTCTCGAAACTCCACACCAAGCAGGCACGGGGGGTGGGGGATGAATGGGAGGATATTTGGGACAGAAACAATATTTGATGAAATTCGCCTTTGATTGCCAATCCTGTGGAGTTCTATAGTTACAATTAGTTCTTTTCTTATCATTCATGGGAACAGGGCCGACTCTAGCAATTTTACCGCCCCGACAATAATGAAAAATGCCGCTCTTATATATATATATATGTGTGTGTGTGTGTGTTATTTTAAGTTTTTAAAAATACACAATAATTTGAAATTTAGGACTTAATATTACCTGTTATTATTTCAAACGAGTAACATGGAAGAGAAAAAAAAACGTCCTTTTAATTATATATATAGGCCAATTTCTTCGAAGAAAGATTCTACTAATGGTGGGCATCACAAGCGTTTATTTTAACTTATAAAACACTTATACAGCTGCCCTAAAGACTAAAATAAAACATTTCCTGTGGCTTTCTACCAACCAAAAACTTATTAACCCAGTATCCTTTTAGAGAGCTGACACCGGATATCGTATGGGTCGAAGGAATGTCCATTGTGACCCCATTTCGGGATGGGGAGAAAGTTATTTAGTGAAAGATGAGTGAACATATCAAATTTCATGATTTAACATTTAATCCTTCCTCGAACCCTTCAAGTTTCAACATAAAAGGAAACTGACATAAAACATACAGAGTATTGTGACGTCTTCGATTGGGGTGAACCTCACCTTTCTATTCATGCGAAGTTTTATGGCTCCAAACAGACTTTAGGTGATAAGAGCACGTGGCCATGGGGTCATTGTTTATTGTCTGACCTCGGACAAACGCAGACATCGAGTCTGGAAGTTACAATATCTAAAGAGAACCGGTGACAATAGGTTGACATATAGGCGAAGCCTGTATGAAAGCCGGTGCCGAGAGAATGGGGTTATAAAACCCAGGTGGTGTGATGAATAAGAGTGTTCAGAAGTTAGGTGAGAATTATGGCACCTTTAGATTCCAGACAGACCAGGAATGTGTTTATGTTTGCCGCACAAACAGGAGACGAATGTGACCCGGGGACTAGGGCAGGCCTTTTTTTGGCCTGCCAATGAGAGACGAGGGGCGTGTTGTGGACCCGTCCCTGGTGTTTAAAATGGGTTGATTTTGAGACAGAGATCGAGCCCTGGATGGAAACAGAGAGACAGAGCCCTGTAGTGAGACAGATAGAGAGCCCTGGAGGGAGACAGATAGAGAACCCTGGAGGGAGACAGAGAGAGAGCCCGGGATAGAGTCGAGAGAAGGAAAGCCCTGGATGGAAAACTTGATGTAGAGCCCTGGATGGAGAAAACTTGATGTAGAGCCCTGGATGGAGAAAACTGGAGAGGAGCCCTGAAAAGAAAAGGGATTAGCGAGTGCCTTTCGGAAAAAGGATTGAACTCCCGTGAAATAGATTGTCCGCCCGGCTTGGCATATTTATTGGACTTTTTTGGTAACCTATGAAGCAAATAAATACTGCTTTAATTTTAAAATGAGGCAGTGACAAATTTTCTTGTTTGCTAACTACTCATGACGTTACAGTATAAAATAAGGAAATAAGATACACATTAAATGAAATACCAAATTCATACCCAATAATATTTCAGAAAATATATCAAATTTTTTGTAACAATATATATATATTTCAAATTCGATCCAAATGCCGCCCTTAAAATTTGATGCTCCGGACAGGGGTTCAGTTTGTTCGGCCCTAGAGTAGCCCCTGAGGGGGAAAATGTAATTGAATCTGATTATTATTTGATTTCCCATAATTGTATTTTTTCTACTCAGGTGATTCCATACTTGGCCATCATATCAGCCAGAAATTCACTACCAAAGATAGAGATAATGACAACCAGAAAGATCAGAACTGCGCCCTTTTATACAAAGGGGGTTGGTGGTACAATTCATGCCACTACTCCAATCCGAATGGTCTGTACCTGAGAGGAGTACATGAGAGTTACGCAGACGGAGTCAACTGGCACAGCTGGAAAGGCTATAAAGAATCTCTGGAAACCACCGAAATAAAAATACGTCCCACACACTTCAGGAAGAAATCGGTTTAAGACACCATTCAATTAGATGTTTGATACATCACTTTAAAAAGAAACTTCTGTTTTATGTTATTAAGCAAGATCTGGTAATTAATTAAAATTTACCTCAATGCCATTGCAGTTTCTTTTAATGAAAGAACATGTTCTAATTTTTGATATTTTTTGTTGAATGCACTACCATTTTTTGTTGAATAGGTATGCGCGAAGAGATTGTTTTAGTTTAACTCGAACTAGAGATTTATAAAACGACGAATCAATGTTGAATTTAGAATCTCT
>BMAV01012831.1:51958-65468 GCA_019973955.1 Trichonephila inaurata madagascariensis
CCCCCCCCCCCCGTCTTTTGTGTGTACATTTTAATATAATTTTTTTTTTAATTTTCCCTTTAACTCAAAATTTCATTATCAATTTATTGCAAGCCGATATAAAACATATAAGATAATCCATACATTTATGAAAACTGTTAAGTCGTATATTTTAAAATATAGAGTAAAGAATAAACACATCTTGGTAATGAAAATAGAGGGATCGATAAATAAAATCAATCCAGAAAGTCGAGGTTGAAAGCGTCGTTTATCAAAGCACTCACAGTTATTAAATTTGCTTAGAATAAACCAGTAATTATTAGGATTTATGTGGTGCAAGAGATAGTTCTGCCCAATTTGTGCTTATTACTTTTACTCTGACAAAGAACGAAGCGTGTTTGATGTTGCCTTCAAAGACAATAGGATTTTAATATTTACCTATTCCTCTTATAAAAGCTTCAAATTTTGACAGCGTTTTTTACTTTCTCCCATTCATACAATGTGGAAAACTAATTATTAAAGTAAATTCGATTAGAATAAGAGCTCTGATGATGGAATAAAACTCAATTTCCTTTACTTTCCTATATTTCTTTTCTTACTACTCGAAGTCATAGTATAAGAAATTGTGTGAATCTTTTTTTTAATACTTTAGTTTTATTAATTATTGGGAGGAGAGATAAAAATACTCTTTCAAGTCCTAATTTCTTCCAAAAAACTTAAGTGAAAAAAGTGGGCCTTTAAAAAAATCAACAATTAAAATAATTTAAAATTGGATTTTTAAAAGAGATTTAAATTAAGGTTTAAATATTAGTTTCGAATATATTAGTTTGTGCAGCTCAAATATACTTTTTCTATTCTAGTTCAGTTCAGTTTAGTTCCGTTTTTGGGGGATATGGAGCAACAAAAGCTATTATCCCTTTTCTATTCTATTTAATTTACTATTCACTCCCTCAAGTAGAGGCTTACTTTTTGATTCAAACTGAGATTTAAAAATTTTAGAAAAATATATAGGGTTTTTTGTACATTAATTAATATTATTAATCCTTGTTCACACAATAAATTAATGAAGCATTTATTTCTCAATCAGCACACACTTTTAGAGTTTTACTGACTGCTATATCTAACGATTTCTTGTACCTTTGATCCAGGTTCTGATACAAAAAAGGGTAGCTGATTAATCATGGTCGCAATCTCGTGGATAATTTTGTTTCTGTCGAGTCATGGATTTGAATCTTGGAACCACTGAAGATCCAGCTTGTAGAGAGGCTGATGGCTGTTGAATATTTTGAAACTCTAAGATCCTACTAATGTGGAAGTTTGAAGAATGGGATGTGAGTTCAGGTGTTGTCCTCGTCCCGTGACAATTATTCAAAATTACGAGGTTCTTCTCTAACAGCCCTCATACTGCTTCTATGTTATTTAAGAATCAATCAATTCAATTTTTAATGGAGAGAGAGTAGAATCTTCTTCTTAACTTGCAACATCACAATAATCAAAATATGGAACAAAATTAAAGAATACAAAAAAGGAAAGAAATGTTTACTTTGAAACCAAGAAAAACAATTATGATCATGAGTTCTTTGCCATTTCTTTAGACACGTCCATTTCAACTTTGAATAAAGGAAGCTGTAGAGGTATCTAAATAAAACCAGTACTTAGACATCACGCGAAGACGATCGTTTTGGCGTGATCGATAAAGTACTGGCGTTCGGAACGGAAGGTGCTCGGTTCGAATCTAGCCTACATTGGTGACCCTGGACTGAAGTAAGAAAACGCAACTTTCTGAACTCTCGTGTCGCCATCTACCTCAAGAAAAATAAATAAAATAATAATAATAAATAAGAAGAGAGAGAGAGTAAAAAAATAATAAAAATAAGAGAAGAAAAATAAATAAAAAAAAAAAACATACTCTTTCCGAAAACAAACGATAGATTACCTTTCTTTCATCTCAGCAAGAAAAATAAATACATAAAAGTTAATGAGAGAGAGAATAAAATAAATAAACATGCTCTCTCAGTAACAAACGAACGAAAACAAATCATTCGCCTATCCATTTCACTGGCGGGAGGTAGTGTAGCTGTATCTAAATAAAACCAGTACTTTGAGACATCACGCGAAGACGATCGTTTTGGCGTGATCGATAAAGTATTGGCGTTCGGAACTTAAGGTGCCCGGTTCGAATCTAGCCTACAAAGCTTTCATCTTGCTTGCAGTATCGGATCGTACAAACGAGAGAGCTTTAACAGCGACCGTGGCCATGCTCTACAACTATTGCGTAAGTGACTATTAAGTGACTATTTATTCTGAAGTGAACTGAAGAAGTTGTAACTTCGTTGCTTGGACTCTGATCAATCAATCAATCAACCTTTTTTGTAAACAAAAGTTCCATGCTTTACCGAATGCTTGTGGGATAACTTAATCTACTCTATATCCCTCATCAAGCAGCCAATTTTTTGTTTAACATAGCATCATGAATTGGATTTCTTCATTAAGATCTTTGTTTTTGAATCCTCAACCAAAACCTTATAATATATTACGATCGTTCTCAAGAACTTTAGATACCTACCAAGAAATATCAGAAAATCCATATTTTGAAAAGTATAAAGATAAAATAGCAGAAGTTCAGAAGTAAGTTAAGGACTGATGTATTTGTTCTATGTGCCATGAAATTTGAACATTTCTTTTAATTTTGTAAATGTCTGCATACACTCAATTTCATTTAATTCAATATTTATTGAATCCTAGGATTCAATAATTATTGAATAATTTGGTTGATCTGAGTGATAAATATTAAAGACAAATTTAAGAATAACCATTCACATTATTATTAAGATATGAGAGAAAATTCACAAATATCTTTCAAAAGGAACCAAATTTATAATTCTTACTTAAGGTATAATATTTCTTGGCAACTGTGCTCAAGATTTAATATTTTGAATTATTTTATGTCAAGTATCCTTTTTGAAATTTTATAGTGGAACTAGTCATTTTTAATTTTAAAATATAATTTCGCTTAAAACAGGAACTGATTGTTATAAAATTTGAATCAAAAATTGAGTATTTAGTATATTTATTTATTTTGTAAAGTTATGCTGGTACTTATGTGTTATCCAAACCGTATTGGCAACGTTATGTGAAGCAAGGCATATAGTTGTCAATTCAGCTTGTATGGCACATGCAAAATCAGGGATGCCATCTTAGCAAGTTATCTTTAATGTTGGCATATATTGTTGCGACAGTAGGTACATAAGTACTGTCATGTTTTAACAAGAATATTAAAAACAATATAAATTAAACTTTTAGGTGGAATATTATGAATTTTTCTTTTAAATACATGTTCAAAAAAATAATTTTTGTAGAAGTAAAAATCATTTTATTATTTGATGAAGATTTTAAAAAGAGCAATTACTTGTAGTTACTTTATTAAAAATGATTTATTAAAAAATTTTAATGAATATTTAAGTTAAAAAAACCTTTTTTTAGGTTAAATCTTAAATAATAGATACCAGAAGTAAGTAGAAATTTTTTTAATGGATCAAAATAAAATATATTTTACATGCTTCAAAAAAACTCATGTTTTTCAAACTATATCCTTTCTGCAAAAGTATTTAGTTTGAGAAACTTTCTGCATTTTACTCTGAAAATTAAAACTCAAAGAATTTCAGTCAAATAACAGAATGAAAAGGTACTAATTCTGTGTTGTTAGCTTAACTGTTGTGCATTCAAAGAAATAGGAAATTTTAATTAAAAAATAGGGATACTTTTCCATTTTGCAGGTACAGATCTCACCCATCAGACTTTATTGGCAACAACACACTGTATACACAATAATTGTTCTTGGCAAAGCCCAAATTGGTATTGATTTTTCATTCATTTTTGAAGAAAAAACTTATTTAGGAAAAATACCTTACTTCTAAGAAAAGTCTATGACTTATTTTAGAAATGTACTAATAAAAAGTTATATCAGGAATATTTCGTTTTGGAGTCAGTTGTATCAATTTGGCAACTTTATCTCCTGCTCCAGCAAAACAGAAAATTCCAAAATATGATAGAAAACCAAATTCATGTATTACTTTATGAATCTCAAACTTGTAGTAAATATTAGCTATTTATATAGATTTGTGATGAAAACTTGTTATATTTATTTTAAATTTATGTAGAAAATCTCCTGAAGATATCAAAGCAGCATTAGAAAAAAATTTGGAAAGTATTCAATCTCATCCTTATTATAAGAATGAAAAGAAAGCTAGTTCAAAAGAACCGATGGATAAAAGAGGTGCTAAATTTTCTCAAATGAAGTCACAAACAGTAAGTTATTCTTTTTTGGAATTTAATTATATGTATATTGTTTTGCTATATTCTTGCGTATTGCTTATCATTAGCTAGAATTATAGAAATAAAATATATTAATAATTATATACAAATATTTTCTTGTTCATAGTCATTCTTTAAAATAATCAGTTCTCTTAAAGCATGATTTTTTTCTTATTTACCACTGTAATTTTTTAATCGGATACTAACTTAAAAAATTATTGATTATCTCTAAATAGTACTAAATCAATAATTAATTAAAAATCTAAATTTGTAAAACATCTTAAAATTGTAACTTTTATTGATATAACCATTCATTTATCATTTTTTGCAAAATTATAGTGTAAAAAATTAATTTTATTTTCTTTTGTTTTTCTTATATACTTATTTAAAATATAATAAAATTGTTCATTCTTAAAATAAATTATCAAGTTTAAATTAATTTTATTTTATATGTGTGCTTTTTTCTTAAAGGATCTTAATAAAATTATGAAATTAGAAGCTATTAAAGAGAAAACTTCAGAAGAAATAGAATGCGTAAGTATAAAACTTTTAACATAAAATTTATGATTCCTTCCTTTTCAAAGTAGCATCTTTGATTTAGAAAGTTTTTCAAGCCATTTTATCTTAAAGCAGCGGCACTTTTTCCATGTTTACCTATGGAATAAATTCTTTACTTCACCATAAGCACCTACAGAGGTTTTGTAATTTATAATGCTTGAAGTTGTAAGGATTCACAAGTGATTTGAATTAAGTTGGCAAGAATGAAATTTATAGAGTATAATATTACCCATGTTAACAGCTTATTTTATGTAACATTGGCTTAATATTTTGCCTTTCTAATTTTTTTCCCCCCAGGAAATTACACATTTTCTATCTTTAAAGCAATCATTGTAAACTCTAAAAAACATTAAAAACTTTTTAAAAAAATTAATTTTGTTGGAAGTAGAATGGTTGGAAATATGCATTATTATGAAGTATTTATATGGAACTACAGCATTGCAGATGGCACAAAACATTAATAGTTTATTTGTCTTTAGTGTTACTATGCTGCAGACAGTATCGGATTGTTTCACTAAATTTCATACAGATAACTTTGATCTCACAAATTATCCACTCAGTCTCACAGAATGAAAGGTCAGTAATAACAAACTAAATGTGTCATTGTTGAGTCTGACCAATCTTAGAGGGCCTATGAATTATCATTGAAGTTTGGCATTAGTTAGTAAGTAACATTAACTTAAAGAGCTCAAATCAGTAAAGTTAAAAAATTGGCTATAAATGTCACATAAACTGCATGAAAAATAGAAACAAAAATATTGTAAACGTGCTTCGTATCACAAATCTGGTCCATTTTTTAAACAAATAGTCATTTGCAAGAAGAAAGGAGCCCACTAAGGACAATTGTAATCATTCAACAAGGAGTTGGACGAGCATGAATAACCAAAAAACATTTTGAAGCATAATATCCATCATTCACCAACATTTTGAAGCTTGTGTGGGTGGTGACTACTTGGTAGTCTAGCATAGATGTGATCCATTATTGTCTCATTGAATTGTAATTGAAAAATTGAATTGAAAAATTGTAAACCAAAACAGCCTAGATTGGGCAATAAATTAACTCATATTTTATTGCATTATAACACTAGACCACTCACTGATCAAATGACTGTTGCAAAACTACAGGAATTGGAGATGGAGCTTCCTCCTCCATAATCACTACATCTAACCTCCACTAATTATCTCTTCTGCAATTTGGTCTACTTTTTAGCAGGAAAACGATTGAAATCTGACAATGCTGTAAAACTGACCTTTCAGAAATTCATTTATTCTCATCTGACAGGGTTTATACCAACAACCTGAGTAGCCTGCCACTTAAATGTCAAAGTGTCTGAACAAAATGGATAGGTACTTTGATTAATGAAATAATTCCTTACACATTTGTAAATTACTATGAAGAGTTTTGGTTTTTAGCCCCTTTCTCCTACTTTAAGCTATAGTTGATATTCCCCTTCATTGCTGAAAATATACCTCTTCTAAAAATTTTTTTTATACATTTGGTTTAGTATTTTACTTATAATTATTGATATCATTCAATATTTATACTCATATTTTGAAAAAACATAGATCCAGATTTTACGGGAACAGTTCTTAAACTTGTATTTGTGTTTAATCTCAATAACATGCTTCATATTTCTGTGATTTAACATTTATAAAAAGGTGAATGAATTACTGAGATTTTATATTAATAATCGGGTGCCACACTAAAAACACCCGAGGAATATACTAGGTTAGCAATGGTAATTATCAATTTGCTGTGTATTTGAAAGAGAAAGAAAAACATTAATAATCTTTTATATACTTGATTCATAAAACTATCTTTTTACATTGATCACAATGCTCGATGTACACTATTTTGTATGTATGTTCTTGAATTGTTTTAGTTTTATCTATAGAAAAATATGTATCATCTATCCTTTTAGATATGGAAAAAGTATCATGAAGTCAAGCAAGGTGTTTATGCTGTCTTACCGGTGAGCTGTTTTTTTTTTTTTTTTTAACTTTAAAAAATATATTATCATTAATTGTTTTTATTTATGTTTTTAAAATATCAAATACCATTAATTTAACTTAATTTGATGTAACTTAACAAAAATCAATTGTTTGTAGATTTTATAATTTCACATTTATTTAAATATCCTTTTTCTTTTACTTTAAAGCTGTTTAAAAAATTTTATATTTATAAATGAAACTTTTCATTTTCCATATTAAGAATCTCAGGATTTTTTTTAAAAATGTGTGTTGACTTTGTGCAATTTAATAACAATATATTTTTGTTTTTAAATTTAAAAATATATAAAGAATGCATTTTTATTTGTGTATCAGAAGCATTTAGTAAGTTTGAGGTAAAAAGAAAAATATTTTAAGCTGCATTGTAAATTAAATGTTTAAATCAATAACTATTTATAAAGGAGTATTAAAATTATAATTGCTTATCTTTTTCTTTTATTTTTATCCTAGACCAAGGCATTTGAGAAAATGAGTTCTAATTTACAAGAATATCCTGTTGTAAGTAAAATGTGTTCTCAGAAGTTTTAAAAAGAACATAATGATTAAATTTCATTTATTTATTTGTAATCTGATTATCAAATAAGTAATTTCTTTAATGACAGTACTAACTTAACTGCTAGATTTTTCCATCCTTTCTGGTTTGACAATTTAAATTAAACTTTATATTGTTTTATATTTTAAAACATTATATTTTTACACATTCCCTAGTTATATCAATTACTTGTATTGAGATATTTTGTTACTCCCCCCCCCCTTAAAGATACACATTTTTTTAAAAATACAACAGCTCGACCTATGCAAATTTAGACAGTTAAGTTTTCAAATCTTACCAGTGTTATGAATTTAATTAAAATAATTAGCAAATGTTATTTAATTTGAAATGCTGACTTAGTAATATTAACTGTCTGAGGGGGGGGGGACTTAAACTTATGATTAATATTATAAGAGTATTTTTAATGTTATCATTTAGGAAAAGTTATAATTAGCGTATGTACATAAATTTTATAAGAATGGTTAAAATGTTATGAAATTTGTGTAAATTAAATGTTTTTTGTGTAGGATCATAATATGGAATGATCAATAACCAATTTCTAAAAGAATAGATTAAATTGGAATGTTTTCCTTATTTTAAAAGTATGTGTATACTTAAAATTAAAATTTACTCATCATAAAGTAAATATTTCTATAATTTCTTTTCAGGAATGAGGAATCATAAAAATATTTTAACGAAATTACTTGCATGATATTGTCTTTTTAAATTATTTTTATAACAATTAAAAGTTTGATGGTTTTAGTTTACATTTATATAACATCATAGACATCTAATATATGACCTTACAGTAAACTATCTTTTGTAATTCAATTCTATTTTTAGTGTATTTTGCTAATACTTTCATTTGATTTTAGTTTCTATTTCCATTACCAAGATCCCATGGATATGAATTTATAATGTGTCAATTTCAAGATCATAATTGCTTCTTCACTTCATTACTTAATTACCAGGTAATTATGCCTTTTTTGTGTGGATGTATTCAGATTATAATGTAATGACAATGTTGCTTGAAGTCAAAGAAGCTTATATTTTTATTAGTTTTACTATTGTAACTTTAAATCTCTGTGCTCTTTTTTTTTTTTTTTTTTTTTTTTTTTTTTTTTTTTTTTTTTTTTTTTATGTTCTTTCATAAATTTCACATCCATGTTCAATAAAACTATTGAACTCTTCATTGCATTTACACCAGAAATCAACATATTTGAAATCTGTGATATTATGTTTCCCCTAAAAGAATAATGCAATTTTATCAGAAACTTTTTACAGTTCAATGATTAAAGAATTAGTAGTAGCCCTAAGTAAAAAAGAATATTTCCATACAAATGCTTCTTTAACAATTTTTTTCTTTTAAGATTTTACTCAAAGATGCAGGGTTTGTAATGAGTATATATTTTACCTAGTATTACTATAGTAATAGATAATATCGGCAGTATTAAGTTATTATGTATAATACACCTCTTTTGCCACTTGTTTCAGCATTTCTCGGGAGAAAAACTTCTGTGACCTATACAGTTTGTATGAGGATGAGTAAATTAGATTCTACATTATTATAGTATTGATCAATTTCAGGAAAGCGACAAATACTGTAATATTTAGCTAATAGTGGAAACCCATTCCTGTGCATGTTTATTACAATAATAATGATGTCTTTTGATTTGGTAAAATTGGTCTATAGAATTTTTTATAATACATAAGTGCCTAAATTATACATTCTCCTATTGGTGAAATTTCCTATTACTTATTGCTCCAGATTATGCTGGTATAATTAGTCATATAAGAAAATTAGAACGTAGGCCATTTACCTTGAAAATTTTTTCTCATATTTAAGCAAGGTTCTTTGCATAAAACCAAGAATTATATCTCATTGTTGCTTTGACTTTTTCATATTTTCTTAAATATATCACTAAAAACTTAAAAGTATGAAAAATTTATAGAAACTGTAAAGAAATAAGATTATTAAAATTTATTACATTGTTTCTTTTTATAACATTTCGATAATTTAATTGTTATTCATTTTTCAAAAATGTAATCCTTCAAGAACTTACCTTTTTAGATAAGTACAGGGTTCATAAACCTGAATTAACCAAATGATCTTTCCTTTTTTTATGGATATTACATGTGCATAGTAGCCTAGCGGTCAGGATTGTAGAACTTGTGGATATTAAACAGTGATATTACTAGTATCAACACTAGAAGTGTTGATGCTACTGAAGACCTACCATGTAGAGGGACTGATGTACATTAAAGTTATCACAAGGCTCAAAGTCCTCATATTGGCATAGTGTGGAAGTTTGGAGAGTGGGGTTCCTGCCAGCTTAAGTGTCATCCGTGTCATTTAGCAGTAGTTCAAAATTGTAGGGTCCATTGTCATTAGCCTTAAATTTTCTTCAGATGCAACATTAAACACTCACCTAAGGATTTTACTGTCTTTGGTCTAAGGCAGAAATACTCAACCTGTGGCCCACTAAGCCTTTTTAAGTGGCCCGGTTATGACCCATTGCTCTGAGAAATTTTAAAAACATTGCATTAAAAATTTGGTGGGAAATTCTTTGTCAAGAAATCAAATATATTAATTTTTCTCTTTGCTGTTGGTGTTGTACGGGTACGAACTGATATTCTTTTTCTATTTCGAATGGTTACAGTTAGTGATAACAGACAACAGTGGAGTAGCAACAATTTTTATATGTGGAACTAATTTTTATCTATCTTTCCTATCTTGCAAGCGAAAAATATTTGAAGAAAATATATTGTTTCAAGACGATTGGGAAGTTGACTATTTTGTTATGAAAAAAAAACAGGAATCTGTAATTGTTTGATTTGTCATGAAAGTGCTGTATTTAAGAAACAGCAATAAACAGGAATCATTCAATGACACTTGTCCTTGAATAGTCTTTGGAACAAAAACAAAGTGTTTCATCAGTAGTAATATCATAGCGGTAACAATGAAATTGGTAATCATATGAAACCGTTTACTGATGCAGAAATTGTGGAGTGTTTCTTAAATGCTTCTAATTTAGTGTTAGTGACAAAAATAAAAAATGTAAAAAAATAATAATTAAAAAAAAGCAAAAGAGAGGAGTTATAATATTTTGATCCATTTTCCACCTTTTAAATTTCTAATGCTATCTTCGTCTGAAAGCATTTCTCCCCACCTCCTCCCTTTTATCCTCATGTGGCAGCCTTCTTGAAATAACTTACATATGTATGTGGCCCAGCAAAAAAAAAAAAGGTTGAGTACCCCTGGTCTAAGGTTTCTTTTCAATCTTTCTCCATTTTTTAACCTTCTCTTTGTCATTTCACACCTTCCCCTGTCTTTCTTTTTTGTTCTTACAACTTTTGTACTAATATAATCATTGCACATAAAAATTATTTATTAGCTGTTTTATATGTTTGCTGAAACTGATGATATTTTACAGGCTTACAAGGAAAATGCTCCTATTTGTTTGACTGTATCATATTTTACAGAACTTCAAGAAGATAAAGGTACTTTTGTTTATTTAATCCTATATGAATTTTTATTTATTACATATCATTTATAAGAACATTTTTTTTTCCTATAGCTATGCATAGATTCTTAACTTGAAATGTAATTATTTTTATTTAGTGTAGAGCAGGGGTAAGCAAATAGTGGCCCGTAAAGAGCAAAGAGTTTTGTATACCAAGATTGAAAACCAAATACACAGAAAAGGCTTTCTATATTTTCGGTTGACATTTATTTGTAAACAAAGCTTTTCTTGCATGAGGATCAACTAGAGTAAATTTAGGTATAAGTTGGCAGATATTAACTTGCAGGCTGTGATGAGAATTTCAACAAGAAATCTCGCTCCAGATTTTTAAAAAAAATTGTAGAAAAGTGGGATAGGGTACATTTGTCTCATTAAACTCATTTTAAAATTGGATGTGCTTGCGGCTATAAATTATATGAAATTAGCACAATAAATGAATTAAACTTTTGCTATTTTATTATATTTATTGATTTTTATGGTCCAATGTATACCTTTTCTGAGATACAAATTTGACTAATGAATGCAATCATTTTTAAAAAGTGCAACCCATCAGTATCTTCCACTTCCACAATGTGACCCTCAAGCCAGAATAATTGCCCAACCTTGGTTTAGGGCTTAGAGATCAGTGAAATATAATATATTTAAGAATGCAAATTTTGAATTCACAAAGGAACTTAACTATGCATCCCATCATGATGAGAAAATGATTTCAAATAAAAAAAAAATTAAATTAAGTACCAAAAATAAATAATTTTTTAAATTAAAAAGAAGAAATTTTAAGATTTTTAAATTTTCTTATTTCAAAAGAATATAAGATCTTCCTGAGAATATATAGATCGGTATTCAGATATTAAGAAAGGTAAATATATTGAAATTTCCAACGTATAATGCAAATTCATAATGAAAAAAAAAGTTGCTAGAATTTTTTCTTGAATCAGTGGTAATTTTCTATAGCATGGTAAAAATTGGTTGACATTTTTATTTTTACATGTATATTTTTCTCTGCAATTATATCTTGATTATTATAAATATGTTAAACTGGAGATGTGTATGATGAGATTAAATGGTAATTAATTAATGGTATTTACTTGTATTTTTTAAAAATTTTATAAAAGTGTTTTTTTTTCCTCAAATAATATAAAAAATTAAAAAATAAAATTTTTTCTGAGTCAATTCTTCTATTTTCAAGATTTATTTATTAATAGTTTACATCTGATTTTTTTAGAAACAAGTTTGTATATTTTTACAGGTATAGTTTTGATGAGAGGAGAATATGACGATGCTATGTTGGTAAGTCAATTACTTGTGTGAGTGATTTTTATTTTTTTGTAAAGACTAATTGTATATAGTTCTATGATACACACAACTATTTATATTACAATCTATTGTATTATTATTATTTTATTTTTTTATACCTTCAAAATTTTTTATTTTTTTTTATATCATTCTTCAATAAAAAGCAACGAAATCTAATAATGTATACTACCTACTAATTCAAATCATAAAGCATTTAAAATTACTTCAAAATCAAGAATAAAAAGAATTTTCACCAAAACTACTAACTGGTATAATCTAAATGTCTAAAGAAGTTATGAGACACGTATGTTTCGAACAATAATTTTGGGAAATTTTTCGACCAGCTGTGAAGGTGAAGGGTTGCCGTAAACAAAACAACATGCTCTGATGTCAGCCGCGTTCTATCTTCACATTAAAAAATTACTCGCCAATTTTTCTGCTTCTAAAAATGAAAATCCAATATTATTTCTTTGATTCCGTTCGTGCTTTTGTTGACAGTTGTAAACAGAAATGGCATCTGATAATCGAGAAATTATTGCCCCAGGAATTGCAGGCATTTGTCTAAGTAAATTAAAGAAGTGTCAGCCATCTGGTATAGTGGTTCGCAACACTGACTGCCATGCTGTAGGGCATGGGTTTGAATCCTGAAGAAGGCATGGATGTTTGTAAATCTATAGTGCTTTCCTGGCATGAGGGTACTCTAAATCAGTGCTCCGCAACCTTTTTATCGCTGCGGACCGGTCAACGTTTGATAATTTTACCGCGGCCCGCTGGAAGGGGGACATTGATTGTTTTATTTTAGATTATTTTGATTTATAGCAAAATGTATTTAATTGTATTTAATACATAAAGAATATAAATAATTTAATAAAGAATTTAATTCTATTGAATTATGCCTTCAAAATAAAACAGTTACACCAAAAAATAAAGTGATTTAACATTTTAACTTACTAGAACGTTAAATCAATGAGAACCCTGAGCTTGTTTCTTTGCAATGAGACGGTTCCATCTGGGGGTAATCGGAGACAATGACACCCGAAGTGTGTTGCTCATGTCCAGTTTATTCTGTAGCTTTGTTTTGGTTGCTGTTACTGCAGAAAACCCCGCTTCACACAGATAGGTCTTTTTTGTGGAAACGACATTCACACGTGCATTCGGCAGCTGTGTATTTGAGGGTTAAGGCGTGGCCGCCCCCGCAACCTCTTTTTGACTCCCGAGGAATCTGATTCCACCGACCGGAGGATGAAACAAGGGAGCTCCAAGAGGGCCGGATCCCCAAGAAAGGCAGGTGCTGCCC
>BMAV01012831.1:80285-150736 GCA_019973955.1 Trichonephila inaurata madagascariensis
TCTTCTTGGTATTGGGTTGGAAAGGTTTTGCCATTAATCGTGGCCGTCAAAGAACATAGGAGTTATGTTAGCAGAAGGACGCGAGAGACGTCACAATATGATCTAACTTCTTACAAATGGAATATCCTACATTAATGAGAGAAAAAAAATATTTTCATTGGCTTATAGAGCCTATCTCCTAATTCTACTATTTTTAAATGCTTATATGTGTACATATCAGTCATAAGGAACCTTTTAGCCAAACATAATAACATAAATTAAACATGTCAAATTCTGAATTATACCTGTTGCTAATATTGTGAATACGTTTGGAGCTGATGAAACCTTGTTATAACTTAACCTTTTATCATTGTATTTGTAGTGACTTTATTGTATCAGATAATATATCACACCATTGTGTTCATGTTGGTAACAACTTGAAAAAGCAATCATCAAACCATGACCTCTATAATTAATAAATAACTCTGCAAGCTCTTCAGTGTTCAATTTTAATTCAATTTTATTTTCATTAAAGTTTTAAGCTTAAAATGGAGATTCTTCCTTGGTTTAATTGGGTAAAGGAAACTATTTTACTACTGAAAGATTCGAATTATTTTATCTCTAAATTAGCATATTGGTATCATAAGGTCTTATTTGAGGTTATTGCTTTATTACTGCTTGAAATTTTAAGCCTTCTATTTTGAATTATAACAAATTAATGATACATACACAATTAACATTAATTTTGACTCAGGTATCAATGTTGGAATATTTATTCTGAGATGATATTTATTTTCATAATATAGGTTCTCACACATACACATAATGGATTTTAAATGTGTTCATATGAATTCAATTCAACTTTGGAAGGGAATTTATTTAATAACTGCTGTAGCCAAAATTTGAACATAAAAATAAATTATAGTTTAAAAAAACTAAAAAAAAGCGCTTTTATATTTAATTGAACTAAAAAGTAAAAAAATAATTCTTAATATAAGAATAAAATGATAAACGAGTAAATTCATGTCATTGTGGTTAAAGCGTGGGGTGCTTTGTACTACATTTTTACAAAAACTCTGTATTCTGGAATAGAACTAGTAAGAAATTATAACAATCGGTATAAAGCACCCCACGCTTTCCCCCCAATGACATTAATTTTCTCGTTAATCATTTTATTCTTATATTAAGAATTATTTTTTTACCTTTTAGTTCAATCTACAATATAAGAGCATGTTTTTTTTAGTTTTTTTAAACTATCATTTACACATTGATGAATTTATCCTTGACTTTCATATTTGGAGCCACAATAATGTGACTGCTGGAATTAGACTTGCTGATCGAATTAGTTTACATGAAATAAATAGAGGTGAACTTTATGAAACGAAACTTTCCATGGAGTTATAAATTCTTTTTAAGAGCATGATTTTTAAGTTAATGCTTTCAAACTTCACACATCGATAGAAAACAAAGTTGATTTTTAAACAAAAATTGTAATGGTAGAATTGTATAAAATGATTCCTTGAAAAAAGTTTATTAGACAGAAAAAATAAAAACTTTTTTAAAATCTGTAATTTTTAAGTAAATTTTTCAATTTTTAGACAGATTACGAATAATAAGGTTTGACACCCGGGAAAAAAGTTTTGTGTGATTATTTTTTTTAAATGGTGAAGTTATTGAATGTTTAATTAGAATCTTGAGTATTTTTTTAAAAATTGTGAAAAAAAAAGGTTTTTAGTATTTCATTTTTTAAATTACTGATTCTATAAGAGCAAAGTATGAACTTTTTTAGTACAGAATTTTGATTCATTGCAATAATAAGAAATTCATTCAGAACTATTGAAAAATTCTTTTCATAAAAACGCATCAATATTGACTCATTTAAGAAAAAAATCGAAAAAATGCAAAATATCATTACTTTGTAAAAAAAAAGTTATATATATCGTGGTGAAATAAATGATCTTTCCGATTCAGGAATTATTTTTTGTCTGATTTTGATACGAAAAATATGACTTAAAAACGACGAAAATGCCGAAAATCTTTCCCCGTCGCGTTTTTCGGAGTATTGGCAGAATAAACTGCATACAGGTCCACGCATTCAAACATTTTAACGTTTTCAACTAATTGCTATATCGGAACAAAAGTTTTAAATCATTGATTTGCCATCGGCCCTTAACAAGTGTGCAAAATTTTGAATTAATCTAACCTTTTAAAGCAGGTAAAAATCGAGTTGCAAGATTCCCACCCGAACAAATTACATTACAACTTAAATAAAAGCTTGTAAAAAATAACGTTTCACTTCTTTCTTTTTTTAAATTCTTCCTTTGCTACCGTAAAAAAAAATTCATAAGATTTTAGAAACATTTTTATAAAATATGATATATAGTCATTCTGACAAATATCTCTGAAGTAATTTTATTTTTCAATACTTCTAAATTTTTTAAGAAGCTTTTGCTTTTTTTTTTTTTTTTTGTAAAAGTAAAGGGTGTTATATATATAATTTTTCAAACGTAAATTTGGACGAATTACATAGTATAGTTAGAAAATTTAGTTGAAGACTATCACAAATGGGAATAAATTAATGAGATTGTATTAACAAACATTATTATAACTAGTAAAAAGGGTGATACCAAAGGAAGAAAGTACTGAATTCCTGGCATATTTTCACAATTAATACTGAGTTCTAAGGATGGCCTTCTTAGTAGTAGGCCTAGTAATTAACACTCTTTCAAGTAAAACGAAACTATGCAAAATAATTACTTGCGTAGCTAGCTCTGAAGGGGCTCTGTATCAAAATTTTTTCTGGGCCCTTTTCTAGGTATGTTAACGGGATTGTAATTACACATGATGGGGGTCCCCATATCATTGATACGGTGGTAGCTACGCCCCTGAAAATAATTCTAATTCGTTAAAAAATAATTTAATTTATAAAAACATGCATGACTGATATCAAAATTATTTTAGATTATAATTTCAGTGTAAGTTGTAACAATGACAGTCACATAGTTTTACAGATTACACCAGCGTTTCTCAAACTGTGGGGCGTGCCCCCTGGGCGGCGTGATAACCCTACAAGGGGGCGCGAGCATGTCGAAAATTAAAGGTTTAAAAAAATTAATTTACCGGAGTGAGAAGTAAACAAAATACTTTCTGACATTATAAAAAAAATACACATTTACAATGATATAATTTATATGTATCATCTGGCGATATTACTTCATCAAACATAAAAGCTTTCATTTCGATACATTCATTAGCTATATTTGATCCTATAACTAAATAAAAAACACAACATTTTGTTTGATTTTCTGTAATCCCACGATGAGAGATTTTTTTAAAGTTTTCTTTTGTAAACCTAAAATACTATTTTAGAGAAAAGACAAAACCCAGACTAAGAGAAACATTCTCAAACTATTCTTCATCTGTTTGACCTTCGAACTTACTGGTATAGTTAGTTCGTTCCTTTTTTTATGTTTTTATCTTTCATTCAAGGAAGTTGTAAATAATGCGCTTTTTCCCATACGAAAGAATTATATGATATTTGGAAAAGCACTTTGAAGGATTATTTGGCCAAGATTTATTTTTATGAGTATTCTGAAACATATAAAGCATGATGAAAAACGTTTTACGCAATTCCTTTTTAGAACTAACATTCATATTTTTACATTGATTACACATTTAACCCGGGAGCGGTTTCGCGGGGTGCAGAGTCAAAGGACAGCAAAACTACAAAAAATTGAACGAAATATGACAGTTTTGCTTGCAAATATCATTCCTGTATTATTAGTGAAAAGTGTCTATGATTTGGGTCCTTTATTAAGGTCGCGTACCTTAGAAATATTTTAGTTCGGTTCTATTGGAATTTTTCTCAAATTACGAATGAAAAAAAGGTAGAAAGTAGGTAAGTATACTTTCTCATAGTTAAATTATTCACTGGAATTGTGATTTTTATCCTGTACAATAAAAATAATTCACCCCAAAGCCTCGAGTACGCGTTTGCTCCCGGATTAAAACATTTTGAAATATTCTCATTTTAAATATTAAAAATAACACAATTATTCTTCATCGGAATTTTACATTCTTTTTCATTATTTAGCATTAATAATGCCGGCGGAGTTGGTTTGTCGCTGGCTTTCTGCACTCAAGATTACAAGTTCGACCCCTTCCCAAGTCGGTGGATTTTCATGATATAGAAAATCGACAGCGGCCATGTCGTATGATTATACGGCATGTAAAAGATCCCTAGAGTATCTGTTTGGCTTGGATGCTCTCGAGAAAATTAAATCCTGGTACAGGTTCACATCGTCAGAGCTCAGGTGCCTCCCTCTAGGGAGGAAACTGGGTGTCAAAGTTACCTGCGGGGATTGGAATCCGCCTATAGGGCATCGCACTAAAAAGTGATACCAGCTTCTGGGGGATGTACTAGGTCTGCAACGGTTAATGATCATTTCGCATATGAGCATTCATTTAAAAAACTCATTTTACATTTTTGTATTCATTGCCGTGCTCTTGGTTTTACTCTCCTTATAATTCAGCTAGTGCCGACAGGGTGGCGCAGTTTGTTGCTGGCCATCTGCACCTAAGGTTGCGTGTTCGACCCCGGCCCATGACGGTGGATTTTCATGATGCAGAAAATCGACAGCGGCCATGTCATATGATTATGCGGCATGTAAAAAATCCATTGAAGTGCCTGTTTGGCTTGGCACTGCCAAAATTCTTTTAAAAAATTCTTAAGTTCAATTTCGCATCGTCAGAGCTCAGGTGCCTCCCTTTGAGGAGGAAACTGGGCGTCAAAATAACTTGCGGCAATTGATGTCATCTATTATAGGGTGTCGCACTAAAAAGTGTTACCAGCTCCTGGGGAATGAGCTACGTCTGCAAAAGTAAAAAATATCAACATTTGCAGTTACACGTTTTGCGCAGACGTCAGATTGGTTGCCCAAACTCACGCAGACGTTCGAGAGAATGCTAATTGTGACGGATATAATTGAGAGCAACATAGACTAGACTATTCTTCTAATGACATTTAAACTTTTAGAAATGGATGATGGAAGAAGTAAATCTTTAAATAAATATCATTTTGCAATCTGTTCCAATTTAAAAATTATAGATACGAAAAAGTAACATAATTATCCAATTACTTGAAAGTAATTTGTTAAAAATATATATTACTTAAAAGTAACAAATACAAAATTTAATACTTATCTTGTGAATTTATACGGTTTATAATTAAGATCGTATAGTAGTTTTAGCGCCAAAGCGCATTATTATTGTATAAGGAGCGGGGGGGGGCGATAAAAATTATCATTGAAAATTGGGTCGCCAATAGCGAAAGTTTGAGAAGCTCTGGATTACACGAAATTTTGATTACCTGATATCTTGACTTCAGGAAGAACCATATGCACAGAATATCTAGTTTTGCTTCTGCAAATGGTTTTGTTGGTTTGGTGTGCTACATTTCAGTGTATATTTTCTTATCTTCCTATTTTTCGACGTAATCTACATTAATAAAAATCAGGATGTAGAATTTGAAACAAACCAATAAAGCAAGAGTGTGCAGTGGCATGCACATACTCAGTGGCACTGACGGGAACTTTTCAAGGGGGGAGGGGCAGGGTCTAAAGTCCATCATTCTCATATCATGCTCCAATATGCCATCCAATATATTAAAGCATTAAAATTAACTCCAAGCATTAAAGTTAACGTTAAAACTGTGAACCAAGACAGATTGCACGGGTTTATTGCCTATTAACATCGCACACTAAAGCAATTTGAGGGCTATTGGCGGCAGACTCCGTAACTTTGAACCATTGCCAAGTGATAAGGACGGCATTCCACTCTCCAAACTTGCACATTACACGAATTCTGTGGCGTACATAAGGCTGGCGTTAGGGGTTTCATCCCCCCATAGACTAACAGTTTAATTTTTACTAGAGATTACCTCAAAGCTCTTTCTTCTATGCGTTTTTTAGATGTAGTCCCTTCCTCCATAAGAGCTGTGTACTTGACTGCGCCAATTGTGGAATGTTTAGAAATTTAATCATATCGTGTTGAGGGCAAGAAGCTGAGCCCTTAAATCAGAGAGATTGAGACAAGTTTTAATGCAGATGCTTCGTCCAGCGTTTCCACAAGAACCGTTCTCCCTGTGACTGGTGTTTTACCAAATGTAATATTAGTAAATATAATTATTTCATTACGTAATTAAATTTAGATCAAATAAGCAATCGAAACTCTTTTAAAGACGAAATCCTTCACCTCCAGAGAAAGAAGTTGATACATGAAAACAAGGCCATTAGGATTGCCTTTGTCATATTCTCATTTGAAAAAGAATAGTTTTGTCCATGTGACAGATTTTGGATGCTGTCATGCATTCATCCATAAGGCATCTGGAAGCTAGTCATAAATTAAAATCAAAATAAGTACTTTGAAAGTGAATTTATTCTAAAAACATAGCTGAGTCAAATTGGGTTTCGAAATCCTTATCTGGGGAACATACTCTTTCATAGAGCCCCAAGCAAAAAATTCCTTATCAATGTAGAAGTGTGAATGGGATGTGAGTACTAAAATATGTTTATTTTTTAAAATTACTTAGATCTTTTTGAGTTATATGGAATCTTAACAGCAAAGTTTTATCGTGACCTTAATTTAATTAACCAATACGTTTTCTGTATTCTCTACAGCTGTGTAGTTAATTCACCTCTTCAACTCTTACTTATAAAAGTAAAACTATAACTTCTACTAAGGGTTTGTTGATGTGTTCATGTAAACAAGATGGCGTCGAACTCATGCAGTGTGGATGAATTAGTAAATAGTGTTACATTATATCGTTCACGCCGTCTTATATTTCATGGCTACATCGGACCATTTGTTATTTTCTATCTTATATGGTTTTATATTTGGGCTTTCCGATATGGAGTTTCAGAGTATTTTGAAGCCGGTATGATAGCTGTAGCTATAATAGGCATTGTTCAAGTTCTGACGTGTCTTTTTTGTCACTGGTCTGTCCATATTCGATGTTTATTATCATGTAATAAAGTAGGTATTTTATATTTATTTCTTTGTGTATGTCTCATTATTTTCATGTATGAACTTACTGTCATTTTTTGTGAAAAGGCGGTGAAACTTAAGAGACATGACATATGTTAACTGTGTCATTTATCATGGATTTCTTTATTTTTACTTTGTTTAGTAAAAAATATTTTTAAAATCGATTCAATGTCTGTATTTTTTGAATATTTTTGTAAAGTACAAAATTGGTTTTGTAATAAACATAGTTTTTACAGTAATGATGATTTTTCTATTCTTATTTAATATTTGCTTTACAAGTTTTATATAGTTTATTTTTTGGGCTATAAATTTATCAGAATTTTTAACATTTTATTTAAGTTACATTGCATACTTACATTTTGTGAGAAATTATGCAGTTTTGTTTATTTCTGAAGTTTGTAGGAAATGTTTGAATGAATGAAAACAGTTTAATTTAGCATTTAAACAGAAACATTATATTCCATTATTTTTTAAAATATATGCTCAATTTTTCTATTATAAAATTATGAAAATTAAATTTTTGTATGAAAAACCTACCTTATTTTAAAAATCCAATTTTTATAAGTCAAATTTGCAACTTCATCCATTAAATTATTATAGAAAGTACATTTGTTAAAAATAGATGAGATCTACATAAAGTAGATCTTGATTTTCTCTTCATATTTCTTAAAAAACCATTTTTACAAATCTTCTGTTAATTTTTTTTTTACTTATAAATTATATGATTTAAAACTGATATATTAAATGCAGCAACATATTCATAATGTATCAGTGTTGATCTTTTTAAACATGAAATGCTGATTTCTGTATTAAATTTTATTTGTATTGTTTTGATGAAACTTGGAAAATGCTGTTGTAAATATTTCCTATAATTATATTATGGGATTTAGTTTTCATAACTAAAGTAATCAAAGGGAAAATTATAAGAGGATTTATACCAAATTAAGCAAAATTGCTGTTCATTCTTAAATTTGTTAAATTGCAAATGTAGACCAAAAAAAAAATTCTGCTTTGTTATTGTCAATTTTAAGTGTAGAGTTTTACGTATTAAATATAAAGATACTTTTGCATATTAACTTCACTGCAGCACAATTGGTGCTATGCAAATCTCCCCACTTTCCACCAAAATCTGACTGATTTTTTTTGTTTTTGTTTCTTTTGCTGTTATCATATCATGGCACTAATTCGGCTGTGGTGACGTTAATATGTAAGTAATCAGTATAATTAATGTCTGTAATTCTATTATATATATTTGATCTTGATTCTATGTTATTAGGTTCATCACTAATAGTCTTTGTTGATCTCGTAATATGATTATGAGTTCAAAACCAATCAATCTTGTTACAAATGATGTAACACATATTACTTGAGGGACTATTAAAATAGATATATAAAATTTGATTAAAAAATATAAAAAAACTATTTTTAGTGCATGAGTTTTAGAAGAATTATAGTTATTTTACTTATATATATGCATTTTATAATTTTTTTTACCTGATAAGCAGTTGCTGTCAGAAACATAATACATATAGTAAATTACATAAAATAATTAAATTTCCTTCAGAACAATAAAAATAAAAAGTTGCTTCTAGACTGAAAAATTGGGGTCTTGTGAATTATACAATAAACCAGTTTTACTAAATTAAAAGACATCAAATAAAAAAATATCATAGAATGTTATTTCTACACTTACAGGGAAAAAAATTCATGCTCTTTCTGTATTAACCCATCAACAAATAGATTGGCCAAGCTTTAAAAAGTTAAATAGAGCATTAAAAAAAACATGTACACTTTAAATTAACAAAAGATATATAATTATTTTATTTAGTTTGCCAAAACACTAATTGCTTTCAAAATCGCAGCAAAAGATCCTTCTTTACTTAAGCACCATATAAATTTTTATAAGTACAAACCTAAAAGCTGTCAAGTAGTTTTGTGATGTTTTTTACAGCTTTTATGTGAACCTCATAATCTTTTGGATATTTAGGTATTAAACCAATTTTGGAAATTCTCCAGTGTGTTTGCTTCAGTAGAATATAGATCTCAAATTTAATTATTTTTCTCAAAGTAAAAAAGAAGTCAAATGCTACAAATTACAAAGAATGTTATTATTTTCAAGCATGTGTATTATGCAATAAAATGATATATGAAACTGTTTAGTGAAGGCTTTCCACTGTTGGTGACATTTGCTGATTTTGTGAAATCGGTTAATAGTTGATACGTAAGTATCAAAATTAGATAATTTTATTTTTTAATTAAATATTGTCTCCGCTATTTTGAATGATTAATCTCTTAACAGAAAAGCAACAAAGTATTTTTTCTTCAAAATTTAAGTTTAATTTCTGTATGTTTTATAATTTAAATCTTTATCAAAAGGGTACTATAATTGACTATGGGAAGCTATAAGCTGTTCCATCATTGCAGTTGTAATGAATGCAACATTTCAGATAATATTGTTGATGTGTGTGTTGGCAACTACTTGTAAAAGCAGTTGTCAACCCATGGTTCCTATAATCAATGTGTATCGTTACTGTTATCATACCATGCATCAATTTTGGAATATTTTTATTTCATAGGAGTGTCAACCATTAAAAGCATGTTATGCCAAAGTTGTTCCGATGCCAAATAATGGCTCACCAGAATTAGTGAATCTTCATCATGATAAGGTAATGTTTATTTTTTATTTAATGGAAATATGAAGCATTTTATAAATGAAAGTGTTTCATTTTTGCAATGGTTATTGCTTTATATTCGTATTTTTATGATTTTCTTATATTTTTAGGATGAAGATGGTGAACATATATGGTTTAAATTTCAAAAGACAAAATATATATATGATTTTGAAAAGAAAACATTTCAAGGATTATTATTTCCTGATGATTTATCCTTTAAGCATTATCAAGAATGGAAAGGTTTTGCTGATGAATCAGAATTGAAAGCTGCCGAAAATAAATATGGAAAAAATGAGTATGATTTTATTCAATATTTCCATATTGTGTTTTAGACTTATTTTATATTTTAAACTTATATGTTATGTGATAAACATTAAGAGCTTAGTGTTGTAGTAATTTTCTCAGTAGTCACTGTCCATAGTCATTTATCTCCCAAATTCATTCCTTGTTAAAATGTTAAATTATTACATTTTGTGCATACTATATGAAAACTTTAGAAAATGCACGTAACAAGCACACAAAATACATAATTTAACTTATAAACATTGGTTATCTCTTCCTCTTTTCTACAGTCTTCCAATTTTTGATGTGATATTGAATTGTTAAATCATTTACCTGTTATAAAAAGTTTTTTCTTCATAAAACTAAATATTTTTGATTTATATGTTTGGTTCATTTTAGATTGGAAATGGTTGTTCCAGAGTTCATGGAGTTGTTTAAAGAAAGAGCAACTGCACCATTTTTTGTTTTTCAAATATTCTGTGTTTTATTGTGGTGTCTTGATGAGTATTGGTACTACAGTGTTTTTACTCTTGTGATGTTAATTGCATTTGAATGCACACTTGTTCAGCAGCAACTGCGAAATTTGTCTGAAATAAGAAAAATGGGAAATAAACCTTATTCTATTCAGGTAAAGAAACAATTTTTCCTATAGATTTACCTAAAATATTTTTAATTTAAAATAAATAAAGTAATTAACTAATTTTAATTTAATAATTAATGCAAACTATTTTTCTTTAGGTGTATCGAAATAGAAAATGGCGACCAATTCCAAGCTGTGATTTGGTACCTGGAGATATTGTTTCAATAGGTTAAAAATTTTATTTAATTGTTTTTTTATTATTCAACTGATGTTAATTGTAAAGGAAAGATAATTATTTTATTTAAGATTTTTTTTTAATTGTACTCTTTCTTATCTTTTTTAAAATTGTAACAGTTGAATTGATTATAATGCAATTTTGATAAAAATGAGCTGTTAGTCACTTAGATCAGACGGGGCAGTGAAACTTAATGATACACTGTGAATTAAAATGTTAACCCTTTCAGGATGGGGCGATTTTCTGCGAGCCACTTGCTATGAATGGGGTGAATGTGTAAGGACTACTCCCTTCAGGACGGGGCATTTTTGTCACTAAGCCTAACTTAAGAAAAAAACGCATAAATAATAAAATTAAAGTCCTAACGTCATAATTTTTGGTACCCCTTTAGATTATTACACAGGTTGTCAGTTACATTAAAACTAGAATGTAGTAACGTTTTTCCTTTAACTTACATGAAATTATATAAAAAAATATGATTTACCTTGGGAAATAAATTTCGTAAGCACTATTCATTTTTTTCTAAAATTTTTATTGACAAAACTCATTAATACACTTTCAAATTAATAAAAAAAATTATGAAAAAGATTATTTACAAAAAGAAATAGGAAAATTAAAATGAAAATTGAGTGTGGAAAATCTCGAAGCATGGAGAAACGCAAAGTCCTGCATTGTATGATTTGCCAGCATAAAATGTTTGTTACGTTTTTTTTTTTATTTACACACGGTTTGTGTCTATACACTTTGGCTTTTTTCACCCTTTTTGTTCATATTAAGGTTAGGAAAATGCCTTCAAAACAATCAAATTATAACCTAAAGTCAAGGTTTTTGAAATAAGAAAAGTAAGCGAAATATATCCTAAAACAACAAAATCTTCAGCAGAACTGATGCTAAAAAAACCTCACACTCTAGTAAAAAAAATAAAGTATTCGGTGAGTTATAAGAAACACGAATGTTTCATCTCAAGAGGAAAGTTTATGAGCCAAGCTCTGTTTGCTGACCTTTCAATTACCCCCTCCTCCCTACTCAGCTGATGTGCTAAATATCAAATCCAGGCAGATTATAAACTAACTGAAGTTCAAGTTACTCTAGCTACTTTCAATTTCAATATAATGGACATAGGGTGCCCTCTAGGGGTCATTAAAAAACGTACCAGCTGAAAATGCATATTTGCACAGCACCTTTGTAAAATGCATATTTGCACCGCCTGGTCATGGGATACATCCATGAAGAATACATATTTGCACCGCCCATCACGAAGGGGTTAATGAGAGGCATGTAAAAATTCTTATTAATACTTTAATTTTTGTTTCACTTATGAAGCTTGATTCTATTGTAATTATATATTTTTATTACTTTATCACATTTATATCGTTTAATTTCACAAAATTGATAATCTGTGCTAAAATCCATTGTGAAATATTTGAGGGAATTTGCTCCCTTATATATATATTTATATACATATATATAAGTATTTTAGCAAGTTTTTTTAAAAGAAATTTTGTAATTGTGTATGCTAATTTATTTATCTGACATCTTCATTTCAATGCAAGCTTAAATCAATAAGTTTAAAAAATCATTATTTTCTTAGGAAGATCACAGAATGACAATTTAGTACCATGTGATTTGCTACTGTTGAGAGGACCCTGCATTGTTGATGAATCAATGTTGACAGGAGAATCAGTGCCTCAGATGAAGGTATGGTATGTTTAAGATTGTTTGATGATTAATAATATGTTATGTGTGTGGATCTTACATCTATTGAGCCATCTTGATGAGTATATATTATCTTAGTCCTTTCTCTCTTTATGTGTGTATGTAAAATATATAATTGAAATGAGGTGGAGGATCTACAGGGGAAATTATTCATTTTTTATTCAAATGCGACTACATTAAAAAAGAGAATAAATTTAATGAAATAAATTTGGAAGAGTTAGGAAAATGAGGTGTTCTTCTCTCTCATACTTGATTAACCCTCTAAGTGGTTTGCACTTAAAGTCTTGCCATTCTGGAGATGCTTCAAAAATGCACCACACATATTTTTTTGCTTTCAGGTGGGGTTCTCAAAAGCGGTTGAGCCGTATTTTTAAGAATGCGGCTTGGCCGCTTTTGGGAATCTTGCTTGAAGGCAGAAAAAGCATCTATGGAATGGCGGAATTTTACATGCAGACTGCTTGGAGGGTTAAAAATATCAAGGACCATTACCAATAACATTCGTGTAGCTCCTACTTGTAATGTTAATATGAAGACTGTTTAAAAAGTCTCTTATTTTTGACAAGGAAAATATATCACCTATGTAATGAGATAGGACACTTGTTCCCCCACACTTTTAGCCCACTGATCCTCCTGCTACCAAAAATGTGTATGGAAGGCTTCCTATGCATGGTGGTGATCTTTATGATCATGTTTGCATTGTCCCTTTTTTATCCTCAAAATGGAATTCTTACTGGCATCTTCAATTTTGGAAAGAGCCAAAATTCTTCTGATCAAGGAGTCATATATCTGGAGGAGTAAGGAGGTTGGGAATTTTTGGAATTCTTTGTTTTAAGCAGAAAATCTGCATTGGATTTGATGAATGAACTGGAGCATTATCAAGATGCAACTACCAGGTTTTCACATTTCCAAGATCTAGCCTTTTGCACCTAACTACATCACAGAGCCTACCTGTGCATATTCCTTTTGCAGAATTCCTCTCATACCACAACATCACTTTTATTTTGCTTCACACCTTTCACCATTTTGGAAGAAGGGGCTTTTGAGGTTCATGGTGCTTTTATTGCATCAACCATGCTTTTGTTTCCAGGTTGTACTCGTACATCCTTGACATCTCCAGTTATTAAGGTGCTTAGAAATTCGAGATCAGAGTTCAAAAATGTCTTGCAAGCTCAGTGCTTCTTTAAGACAGAATTTTTCTGTTCACCCGGCAGCAGCTTGGGCACAAATTTCTCATCCTCTCTGCTATGTATTTCAAACCATGTAAAATTGCATTCACTTAATATTTTTTGGTCCTAATCTCTTTGACAGTCTTTCATATAGCTGAACGATCTCTTTTCAGTACATTTTTTACCCTCAACAATAGCTACATTTTGAGGAGTTTGTGGTCTCCCAGAACATTGGTCACTCTCCACCAATGTAAATTGGTTGAACCAATCCTTCATTTTTGTTACCCCCATAGCATTGTTTCTAAATTTGCGACATAGCCATCCTGTGATGACTATGTCTATTAGGATCCGCGTAAGCTAGAGGTGTGGGATTATCTAAATGATGAGACATATTGGATTCCTAATACAACTTTTATTAAGAATAACTTATATTACTTAATTCTAATTGACAACTTTCTTAAAGTGAGAGTTAACACCCAATTAAACCTTATATTCAAGTCAGATCACGCAACTAGATCATTTATCTTAATTATAATAAATTAACTGATTCATCTAACTTCCTATACAAAATATTACCTTTTGCAGAGTCTCCTTCTTTCATCAATTGAGGCAATACCTATAACTTAATTTGATATGCGAAGATTTAGACTTCTTTATAATTTAATTTATATGAACGTATCTTTCTTCCAGAGCTATAGGACATCTAACTCTTGATCCGAATGATTCCACACTAAGTTATCTCTAAACTTGCCGCTTCTTCTCATCAAAGCTTCTATCCTTTTAAAGTATATCTCATTTACATATTCTATCTGTTTGTCTTCTTGGTATTGGGTTGGAAAGGTTTTGCCATTAATCGTGGCCGTCAAAGAACATAGGAGTTATGTTAGAAGAAGGACGCGAGAGACGTCACAAATTACTGCTGAGTTTTACAAATTGTTTCACTTTAAGAACCACCAAGCTTTTGACAAAATTTCATGCTCAACTCATTCAGTCATTGGGAGAGTAATAAAAAATCAAATTAACTCTCTTTAAATACTTCACTTGGTGGCTGGTAAGTAGCTATTGATAAACTGGAACATTGACAAGAACTTCAGGCATGTGCACTATGTATTCTTCTATTGTGCAAAAGGGCATTATCTTAGAATTCCCACTGCGTAAGGGAAATTCCAAGTTTGATACTTTTTACATAGCTTAAGTGTGTGTAGTTCAGATTTATTTGCTTCTAACAGCCTGAAACTTTTGGTCATTTATCAGTTTTTTTTTAATCAATTGACTATAACTATGATGTATTGAAGTTCCCAATTGCATCATTTTTGTGAGATATGTCTGATTTTCATTGCTTGTGTAATTTAATATTTTTAAAAAATTCTTCTAAAAATGTTAGTGCAATTATTTATACATACAATTGTAGATTATTTTGAATGCCTTAGCAGCTAAGTAATGTACAATTTTTTAATATATATTTACTTATCAAAAATTCTCTTCAGGTCTCCTTACAAAATTTTGTTTTATACAGAAGTATTTCTATGTTTTCTATAATCTTTATCTTTGTGTTTTGTTATGTGTTTAGAACAACCACTTTTCCATCTTAGTTATACATTACATCAAATTAGTAACACAGTGTGATGAATAATCATAGTTTCTATTGCAAATTTTTATGATTGTAGTTTTTTGTTTTTGTTAAATAGTTTAAAAAACTGCTTTCCAGTGTTTTGCATTGGAGAATTTTCAAGTGTTGGTCCTGTTACTCACAAAAATGCCTTTTTATATTTTATTTTGTCTCTATATATTACTTAGCTGTTTATTTTGATTCCAATCAATATTTGAAGTTGTATAATATTAATTACTTGGTAATAACTTAAATAGCAGGTATTATCTGCAGTAATTTAATTCATTTGAATTAAAATACTGATGTAATAGTTTGTACTAGGGGATCTGAAACATCCTTTGGCTCAGGGATGGCCAAACTTTTCCAGAGTATGGGCTACTTCTAGTGTTTTTAAATTGTTGCAGTCCACCTAGTGACATAGGTGTAGCCGTTCTGTATTAAAATTGTGTTTTCTTTTCTTAGCAATTGTTTTCAACATTGTACCTCTCTTTTAAAATATGACAAATTACTATTTTTTCTACAAAAACACAAAATTATCTAGTTGAATGCTTCAACTATGAGCAACTGCTAGACTTTAGAGCGTGAATTTATTTAATGTGCATTGAACATACATGAATCGATGATTCCTGTGATACATGAATCGACCAATTCCTGTTCCATCACAGAACATCTCAACTCAACCCAACAATCAATTCAAGAACCTAATCATGTGGAAGTGCAGGGTGTAGGATGTTTCAAAAGCCAATTACGTGCTATTATAGAAGATGATCATCAGTTCTACCCTTCAGTTGCTGTGGGGGGAAAGATTTATTTTAACCTCCGGTGTTGCTTTCCCCCCCCCCCCTGCAGTGAATGTGTTAAACATCATTGTTTGCTTCCAATGAAGGTACATATGTTGTCTACACATTTATTGAATCATTTGCTCTAGTAATCACAGTCAAATCGATTTTGAAAAGCCATTTCTCTAGTTTAGCTGGCATCAGTGTTCCATAAATATATTTCTTTTATTATGCGCATCTTAGATCTTAGTAAAGGTGGTCACCGCAAAATGTCTTGGCGGTCCATCGGTTGTTTAGCTTATATAGTTTGTTTTAGCTTAATTCTAACGAAAAAACAAAAGTAACTTTCTAGAAACTATTTATACCTACTCTTGAGGCAGTATGACCTTGTTGATAACTAACATGGGTTTGACTTATTTTAACCCATGGAAAGTTAAATTTTATATTCTTGGCATAGTGTATATTTTTTCTTGGCATCTTCATGAATTAAATGCATTGTTTTAAAAAACTTTAAAAATCTATGTGTAAAAAAAAATGTCATTCAATTCTTTAGGCATTAAAATACCTATATTCAAAAATTTAATTTTTTAATTTCTATAGTACAATTTATAAATATTTTGCTCTGGCCTTCCTCAGAATTTCATTGTATACTGTTCTGTTCTTGGTTATGATTTTCCAGTTTTTTTTTTATTTAAAAAAATTTCTAGTTTTTTCTGTCAGTCAATCTACCTCTTTTTTAAGTACTAAATGGTTTAATCTAGATCATTGTAGTGGCTTGATAATCATCCAGTCTTTAGTGTCCTGTGCATTTAATCCTCTGTATTGCTATAAATTTAACCATTAAACAGCTTAGTATATGAAAATCATATGATGAAAAATTGTAGTATAATTTAACATCTTAGTTTTGCTCTTTTTTCTAACTTTAAAGGAAATTTACAATCTGGTCATTTTACATTTGTTTTCTGTATCCTTATAGTAAAATGACTGTAACTGAACATTTTAAAAATCAAATTATTATTCTTTTAGGAGCCTGTTGAAGAATTGGATGGTAAAGATTTTCTAGACATGGCTCAGCATGGACGTTTGCATGTATTATTTGGAGGAACCAAAGTGTTGCAGCACACTCCACCAGTAAAAACAAGTCCTGGCCTTAAAGGTAATTTTCTTATGTAGACTTTTTCGATTGTTAATTCAGAAATTTTGTAGAATTATATAATATCTCTACAATAACGTATTGGCAGTTTTTTTATCTTTTAAATATTACTGTAAAATAAAAAAAAGTAGTAGTACAAGACTATATTTTTTTTCAGTATGCGTAACAAATTGTATTCTTAGTAATAGGTACAGAATGCTAAGAATAATGTTTTTAAATCCGTGTTGCTGTAATTTTGCTTATATGATTTTATTGTTGAAAGCAAATATTGAATAAAAAAAATCAACTTAAATTCATTTTTACTATAGTGTCAAGCATTTTTATTAATTATTGCTATTTTTAAGAATGATTGCTTCAAAATACAAGGTATGTCTAGAAACTAAGTATTTCATTCTCCTACAACCACAGGTGTAGTATCAGGGTTCAACTGTTGGGCACATGTGTCTGTGGTTGATTGTCAGTTCTGTGATGCCATTACAGCTAGATTATATTGTTTTTACATGTGTTAGTGAGTGTTCAAAATGTTTTAAGGTGATTGCCGATCCCGCCATTTGTTAAGTGTGTTCTGTTATCCGTTTTTTTGAACACAAGGAATGTTAAGCCTGTTGAAATTCATCATCAATTTGTAGAAGCTTATGATGAAAATGTAATGAGTGATGGAATGGTGGGAATGAGGAGAAAGTATAGTTGACAGTTCGATAATGCACACACTAGTGCTCATGACGAAGAACAAAGTGGGCTGCTTTCTATTGTCATTGATGGTTTGGTTGAAAAAGTGAATGAGAAAATTCGTGAAAACTGACGGTTCACCAATGAGATTGTTCTGTGTTGAGTTTCGACAAAGAATTGTTCAACCATGACTCTCTTCACTGGCATCATTGCTCTTTGAATAGAATATGAACAAGTTGGTTTCCTGAGGACAAATATCTGGACAATGGTGGTAACTATGTAGTTAAATAGCTTCTGACATGCTGTTTTATATAAAAATAAATTTTGTTTTGGAAAAAGATTTTTTTATTTTTTGCAAAATTGCTCTTAATTTCCAGACACGCCTCATAAAATTAGTCAAGATGTGTTATATTATGGAAGATTATTATGTATTTTTATTATAGGCATATAATTTTTTTTTCTAATCGTGTTTTATTCTCTTCCTTCCTCCCCCCAGCCTCAGATAATGGATGTGTTGCATATGTTTTAAGAACCAGTTTCAACACTTCTCAAGGAAAACTTCTCCGAACTATTCTCTTTGGAGTCAAGCGAGTCACTGCAAACAATTTGGAAACATTCTGTTTTATTCTCTTTCTTCTTGTTTTTGCCATTGCTGCATCAGCTTATGTATGGATTAAAGGTAAGGAAATACAGAACAAGATATTTAAGTTGACTCCTTTTTTGATGGCAAAACCTGAAAAGTAGACTTAAAATTCAAATATTTAAAATGGTATACTACCTGAAAATGACTTTTTCTGCAACAGTCCATACACCATTATGCATAAAACATTGATACATTCACTGATTATTCAATTTATTCATTCAGAATTTTAAAAAAATTTCTTGGTAGAATTAAATACAAAAGACATTAAACAGGATTTGATTTTAAAGTAATTATCTTACGATGATGGCCTTTTAAGAAATCCTTACACATTCAAAGAGCAAAACTGCAAACTAAAAGAACAATCTAAATTTTAATTTATAATTGGATTTTTTTCTCCTTCAAACTAGAAGTGATCACATGGGGTCAATTTAGTGTCATAATGAGAGGAGGAGGCAGGATTCTAGAGGGGGGGGGGGGAAAATTAAAAAAATATAGTGTTTTTACATTTTTTATAAGATCTGCCCTGGGGCCCAAACCTGATTTTGCAGGGGGGCTACACCTTAATATTCTCCTTTATGCCACTGAATCAATTTCATCTCTGGAATTTTTTTGAAAAAATGTTCATATAAATGATGAAAACTTTTGAATCGAGTAACAATATATAATTCATTTTTATCAATTGATGTTGTGCAACTTCAACATTTAAGAATTGAAATTTGCATAGTGAGTGAAATAAAATTTGAGTTAATATGAAAGTGCAAAAATATCTATGAAGGAATAATTTGTTTGATGTATTAAAGATTTCTAATGATGGCATATTACAACAGCCACAAAAATTTAATAAGACTGTCTCATTAACAGTTTTATGTATTATAAAATTAATAGTTTTTAAATAATTCCCTCCGCCCATCAAATATTCATTTGGGAAAAAGGACTACTGATATCAGTTACTTCACTTTCCTAATTGATGTATGAAGTTTTTAACCTTTGCTTCTTAAATATGTTTTATCTGTAGATATGTTTATATTTATTCTTATTGTTACTTTTGAAAGTAATGTTTGCTCGTTTTGTTCTTTCTTCCCAGGAACTGAAGATCCTAAACGTAACAGGTATAAATTATTCTTGGAATGTGCTTTAATTTTAACATCTGTGGTACCACCTGAACTTCCAATTGAACTTTCCTTAGCTGTCAATACATCACTATTAGCACTCTCAAAATTATGTAAGTTTTCAAGATACTTGTATGTTTTTATAAAACCTTTTGACTTTTGATCAAGATTATTGAAACCAAACATTTGTTATCACAATTGTTTAAAGTAGTATTAATTCTAAGATAGCATTTATTTTATTTTTGTTATATTTAATTTTTTAAAAATTTCAATTTGAAATTTCTTTCTGGTCCTTAGTATTCTTTCAAATTGAAAGGAAAAAATAACATGTAATGACAAAATAAGATTTAGTATCTATATACTTTAAATTTTGAATTTATATTTTGTATTAGTTTTAGATTTTAATCAGTCATTGTATTGTTAAAAAAATGTTATCAAACTTTGTGCTGTTTTACATACAATTAATACAGATGTTACAGTTAGAGATGTCACATTTAACTTGTAGCCAAATGTATCTTAACATTTTAAGGATTAAACAGAAGTAACAAACTAAACTAAATATCCATTATGTTAATTCATATACTGAACTTAGTGGTGCAGCAACCCATGAGGGGCAGCCCCAAGGCGTACTGTGTCTATCTCAGTTTATGTGTCCTTAGGTACTGGGGTGCATGTGCAGAAGTTTCTGTCAAGTGGTCAGTCTGACGCTAAACCCCCAGTGTTCAGTTCCCAAGCAAGCTTGGTACTCATTTATCGACCCACTGAAGGGATGAAAGGCTGAGTCGATCTTGCCCAGCCCAGGATTTGAACCCCAAACGAATGGTCCTCAAACCAGGCTTCCATAAAATTATCAAGCATTGAACTAATCTGCAGTGATAAAAAGGTTGGGGAACACTGCACCATAGCCTCAAAATCAAGTTCACTTGTAAAGTTTGTCACAATTAAATCTACAATCACAGCATTAAATGAGGTGAATGAAACACACAAACTCTTACTGAATTTCACATCACATATCTAGGCTTTTCAGCATTCTACAGAAGTATGTTCTCAAATAATCATTTTAGATATTTTTGGTTTTCAAATTTGTCACTAAAATCATCCCTACCTAGTCAACATTATTGGCAGGAGTATTATTTTTTAGCCCATGAGCCATCTTTTTATCCATCGTGCCTTTTTGTATGGGAAAACAAAATTTACTCTAATGATATTATTTATTAAATTTATACATGTCCAGTTTCCATTTCTTTTTGTAATTTACTGAAATATATATTGCTTTATCTGAAAAACTTTATGTGTTGTAGTTCGTGTATATATAAATTGTGTTAAAAAGGTTTTAATTTATTTTTTTTCCCTCGATGAAGATGTGTATTGCACAGAGCCTTTTCGAATACCTTTTGCTGGTAAAGTGGAAATTTGTTGTTTTGACAAAACTGGTACTCTTACAAGTGATAACTTAATTGTTGAAGGAGTGGCTGGCTTAAAGTAAGATATTTTCCTTTTTTTGTTAGAATTATAATGTAATTTATTCCAAATTTTTTATTTGAATCTGATATTGTTGTTTTTACTTTGTCATGTGTGGAAAGGGGATGAACAATTGGATGTATTGCTAGATTTACTTTACTAAAGCAAAATTGAAGTAACTTATTGTAAAATGTATTAGCTTAAAAATTAAGACATGTTAATTAGCAAAAAAAAAAAAAAAATTATGCTTAAAAAGCCTAAATTTGTCCACAAAATTTATTTTTCTGAAAAATTACAAAAAGGAAAAAACTAAGAATGGCTGAAGATCTTTTTATATACATTACAGATTTTAAGCAGCAAAATTATAGATCTAATGTTTCAAATAATTGTAAAGACTTGATATATATTTGTGTGTAATATATGTCATATATATTAGCCAAGAATATTTGGAACATTTTTAAATCTAAAGTATAGATGCTAATTTATAAGAAAATCTGCCAATCTCAGAAAGAAACCCTTGTTTTAAAATGTTTATATTTATCATTAGTTATGTGTAAACAATTTTTATCTGAATTTTTTGGGCATTTTGAAAGTAATCCTTATTCAAAAAGGAAAAAATAAATCTTTCAAAGTCAGTGTCGGAACCAGAGTTTCTAAATGTTTTTTAAAATTCACATTCACTCTTCAAGATACCTGAAGGCATATGATAATCATGCTGCAAGTATTTCCTTCAGAGCATAAAATATGAGCCAACAATTTCAAGATGTTCCTAATTCAAGATATTTTTTCCTCCACTCTCAAACTTGCTTGTTGTTACAAAGAAGTCATAATCTGCCATGCTGTTAGTAAAATTTTCTACTAATGGGATCGCGTATAATTTGAAATTAGCTATATGTAAGTTTTCTTGGCTTTTTTCCCGAACAAAAAAAAAAAAAAATGGCATAGAAAGTAACACTAAGTGCAAATAGTATACAGCAAGAGTGGTCAGACTTTTCCATTGTATGGGCCACTTTTAACTTTTTCAAGGTGTTTGGCCCACCCTGTCTAGCTGGCATTGGCGTTCCACAAATATGTTTCTTTTAGTATGAATGTCTTGGGTCTTAGTAAAGGTAGCCCCACCCCACCAATGGTTTGGCGGTCCACCGGTCGATTACAATTGACTTAATGGCCACTCCTGGTATACAGGATAATAAACAAGTGGAAAAAATATATAGAGTAATCAGAAATAAAACTCATTTATAGCATCTGACACTTTACTTTAGTGCATTTTGATGGGAAAAAATTCTTTTAATTTTACCCACTTGGTAAAATTTGTACTCTCATGGTTGCATGTTTGAAAATAATGGAAATTTTTGTTATTCTCTTCTGTTTATATACAGGCAATATATGGCGTATATGTATAATATATATATATATATATAATGTGGCTCTTTTGGTTTGATCTTAAGATGTTTTAGGATTTATTAGTCTTTTTAATTTATTTACTGCTATATATATATATGAAATGTTTTACTCCTAAACACTTCAGGTTTGTGTGTCAGGTGCAGTTTACTGTAAAATGCTTTCTTTTTGACATGTCAATTACAACTATAAATTTATTTATAATGATTATCTTGGAAATTATGTATGAGTACAGAGGCAAGCATATACTCATACGTAAAGGCAGCAACAAACCACTAACACAAAGCTTAAAATGAACAAAATTGTTCTCTTATGTTCAAGTTTATTTCTCTTATGTTCAAGTTTCTTAAGGATCACAGTTTATATACACCTATCCTGAAAATCTTGAGATTGAACACATTAATTGAACGATTCTGAACACATGATTTCCTACTCTCACCAAGCTGATTGGTTAGATCATGTGGTTGATACAATATTGCTTTGTCTCAGTGCAAACTATGACAACATAGACCTTTTTATAAGAACTGAAGTTACAATTAAAATTATACTTCCTGTTTGGCAGGTTAATAAAAAGGATTAAGTAACATGTGATATCTTTGGAGGCATCACAAGATTATAATGAATTAAAGGAAATCCATTTCCAGATAATTGAAATAGAGAATCAGTACAATATGATAACTGAATAGAGTAGGCGTGGCCAACCCAAATGACTTTGCAGGTCACTTCAGAAAAACACTATAATCCCACAGGTCTCATATAAAAATATATATCTTTATATTAGATCTAGATCAATTACAAACATAATAATTCAATGATCAAATATGCCTAGCTTTAGCTATAATTTTAATAATTATTAATAGTTAATAGTTAAGTGTTACAGGAGTTAAGCGTGATGCTGCGGGGGGGGGGGGTTGCTACTATGCAATACTGTTCACTTCTAAGTATGTATAAAAACAGAAGCAATGTGATAAAATAGAAACAGTTATGGAATATATTTGTTACAAAACACTATTCTAAAAACAAAAATAATCATATTTTGTAACATTGTAATGAATGTCGCAGGCCACAAAATTATTCAAGGCGGGCCACAGTTTGGCCACCCTGAAATAGAAAATCATATATGATAAACAGATGAGAAAATATTTACAATTGAGAAGTCTGTTCATAAAATATTTCACATAAACAACTCAAATAGTAGTATTGCTGAATACAAATATTCTATAAAAATAACAAATGTTAACTTTTCATTAAAGTAAAATTTGAAATTCTTTTACTATGTTCAGGCTCTTTTCTCAAGTGTGTTTAATTTTTTAAAAGCATTTTAAAGAATATAAAAATACTTAAGATTAATGTACTAACAATTTTAATTAATATTATGTACGTAACTTTACTTTTATTAGCTATACCATTATTTTTTTATTTAAAATTTATTGTCTGCTTTTATGGTTACACAATTAAAAGTTTTGTGTCAATATTTATTTTAAGTGTATTTTATAAGTATTACTTTTTCCATATAGCAAGAAGGAAAAAGTATGTTCAATAAGTGAAGTTCCTCCAGAGACTATACAAGTCTTAGCCACATGTCATTCTTTGGTTCAATTAGATGATGGCATTGTTGGAGATCCTCTTGAGAAAGCTACTTTAATGGCTGTTGAATGGAATCTTACAAAAGGTTTTTGTTTATTTTTTAAAATAGTAGATAATTTATTGGTACTGATATGCTAGGATCTTTTTTTTAATAAGGAAATTTTTATTTTCCAGTGAATTTTTCCTTCCTCTGTTAGATAGATAATTTACCTGATGAAATCTCCCAAGTATATAAAGTATAAATTGTTATATTGAGGGTCTTATGCACCTTAAATCTGTCAAGATTCTAGGTCCTTATGATGTGCTGAAGTTTTGAGAGTGAGTTGGTAGCTCAGGTGTCATCCTTGTCACTTGACTAAAGTTAAGCTTGTATAGCTTCAGAGTGTGACATTAATTAAAAAATAGGTAAAATATTATGTACTATAATTGGTTTTTTGCCCAGGTGCCTGAGAAATCATAAGATTTTCATACTTTTTGTATTCCTGGGAATGATACTTTGTTTCCTGGAACAATAGAGGGCTGAAATAATTTGAGGTGTTGAATTTTGACTGGACTGTGGATTTCAACCTCTGATATAAATTTTAACAGACAGCACGGCTGCAATTTGGGATTGTTTACCCCAAATTCCTTGGAAGGAGAAATGTCCCCCAGCAGTGGGGTAAGAGTGTAATAAGAGATGAAGGGGGTGGAGGAGAATTTTTGTAGCTTGTTGTAGAAAAGAGTCCAATTTGACCTGATCAGTTCCTGTCTGTCTGTCAAACATATCTTTGCTTACTAAAAGTATGTAGTTTTTAAAGGAATATCATTTTGTTGTCTACCAGCTCGATTATTCTGTTAAAATTCTGATATCTTGATTTACACTGATAACATAAGTGCTTACACTTAAAGCTGCTAATTATGTAATTTGCTTTTTAAATTTTTTTTTTTTTTTTTTTTTTTTTGATAGAGGGAATGAACTCCCAAACTGTTTGGTGGGGAATATATATATTATTAAAAAAATCTTGCAACTTTTCATAATTTTTATTTTTTTAACCAAACTTTTGTGTGAAATTCTTACATTGATATTTAATTATTTTTATGTAACAAAAATACAGCAGTTTCATAAACAGGAAATCAGTTAGACAAATAGAATCTCTTGAATACAAGAATTCATATTTTTAATGTATGTGATTCGTTACTCCAGCAAGCAAGTAAATTTTCAAGTATTTGTTTATGCAAATTAATAATTATCTCATCATAGCCACATTAGAAAAATAATTGATTGAGATTTTATTAGAAAATAATTGAAAATCAATCCTCAAACATGAAACTGGGTGGGGCTTTGAAAACAATTCCTTAGACATCAGCTGAAGCTGAGAGAGCAATTTCTGCAGCAGGGTTATTCATTATTATTAAATACTAGGCTGAGTGATAAAATCATAGATTATTTATGTTTGCTGAAATCACACTTTAAAAATGAATAGTTAAAATATTATATATATATATATATATATATTGCTGAAAGTATAAATGAGTATAAATTTTGGAATTTATATGCATCCTTATTTTATATAATTATTGATAACAATTAAAAATGACATGCTTTCAAAATTTTTTTGAAAATTTGATATATTCTTGGGAATCTTTGGAATGACAACTACATTCCCTGGAATTGGAAAAGCAGGGAACCCAGAAACCCTAATTATAATTCATAACAGGTCTTATACTTAAATTTTACTCCAAAAAGCTTTAAATACAACATTATATTTTACTTCTCTTTTCTATTTAAGGAAATTAAAGGTATTTGAAATTTAATCATGACATACAACAAACACATTGTACATAATCATTTGTTGAGATCAACACTTATATTTCTAGGTGAAGCTGTTATCCCCCGAAGAGGAAAGATGTCTGGTTTAAAAATATTCCACAGATTCCATTTCTCCAGTAGTTTAAAAAGAATGTCTGTTATTGCTGGATACAGTCCACCAAATTCTTCTGAAACATCTTATATAGTTGCTGTGAAAGGTGCTCCAGAAGTTTTAAAGCCCATGGTAATATATAATTTTAATAGTAATATATCGTGTAATTTAAAAACATTTCAAATCTTAACAAATGTATAAAATTTCTACCAAATATTTTAAAACTGAAAATATTACTTCTAAAAATTAGAATTGTTTATTTTGTGAAGTTATACAATTATAAAATACAGTTATTAAAAGAACTATTAAGAAATTTGTTGGAGAGGCTTCACTCCCTTTTCCCTTCTATAGTTATTATGTTATGTTCATCTGTTTTATTCTTAAAATTTTTTATAAGGCTATTGTATTTTTCTACATTGGGTTGAGAATTAAATGCTAGATTTTCTCACATAAAACTTAGATATATATTTTCCTAATGAAATAAATTAGTTTTTATAATGAACGAATCTAACTAGTAGTAAATTTTAATGATCATATCATTTAAAGTTTTTTCCCAACTTACAGTTTGTAGAGGTTCCTAGTGACTATGATGAAACATATACTGAAATGTCACGCCGTGGTGCTCGAGTTTTAGCTTTAGGAAGAAGAGAATTAGGAGTATTGACTCATCAAGCAGTATGTTGACAATGTATTATGTTTTTTAAAAACTTTTTCTTTTTAATTGATACCAGGTGAAATTGTGCTACTAATTAAAATAAATATAATAATAAAATTATTGGATAAAATTGATTTGTAGATTAAATAAGATTATGTATGGAGCATTTTTTAAAGAATAAAGTTTTTAAAATTTCATTTATTTGAATGAAGTCAAAAATGAATTTTAACCACTTATTAAATTTAAAAATGGAAATATGTATTCCAGAATATTCCAGAAAAATAGAAATATGTATGTGCTTTTATGTATTCCAGATATGATAGTGAATTGTAAATGTTGTATTTAAAAATTTCTGAAAGCTTGATATGCAAGATAATTTGGGTGGTGGAGCAGAGAAAAGAATAAATATATTTTAAACACGTACTGATAAAATTAAAATAAATGAATCATATTGTTCGAGTTAAGATTTAAGACTAAAATATACAAATGGTAATATTTGTTTTTTAGGTGCGAACATTAACTAGAGATGATATTGAACAAAAATTGAGCTTTGCTGGTTTTGTTATTATTTCCTGTCCGCTTAAGTCTGATTCCAAAGCTGTTATTAAAGAAATCCAAGCTGCAAGCCATCAGGTGAGTTAAAATTCTTGCAATATGTAGATAACACTAAAATTAAAATTCTCACTAATCTTACATAAAAATTTATGATCCTAAGAGAATAGCAGAATTAATAGAAATGTATTGTTGACTTTCGAATTCCAATGTCCTTTCTGTATCAAAGTGGATGCGTGTTATTCTGTCAGGGCACAAATTCTTTCTTAAGCATGATATGAAGTTGAAAGAGTAGAATTCTGGTATAGAGATTGATCTCAGATTTCTGGTTGAAATTTGCTAGTATCCTTGTGATTATGATCACGGAATTATGGCTGGCATTATTTAAGTTATTAGGGGCTTATGTCTAACTGCCACTGAAGACTTGCTGTGTTGAAGGACTGATATTCATTAAATCTATGAAGGTTTAAAGGCCTTACTTTGTTTGCCCATCTCGTAAGCCCAAGGTTGTAGGTTCAATCCAGTCTGGAGTCGATAGATTTTCTGGATGCAAAATCCTAGGCATGCATGTCATATGATTATGTGGCATGTTGAAGATCTCTTGGATATCAATTTAGCTCTGGTACTCTCACCAAAATTAAATCATAGCAACATTTAGCATCTGATGAGAGCTTGGATTAGATAAATTCAAGCATCAAAAATTTGGTAGCAGGATTTGACACTAGATGGAGCCACTAATGAAATGACTCTCACTCTCAAGGATTTGCTGTGTCTGTGAAGGTTTAGCTGCCAAAGTGCAGCCCATTACATAAAAAGAGAAATGTTGGTGTGTTGTTGCCTTTCTGGGTATCATCCTTGTCATAAGATCATGATTCAAAATTATGAGGATTGTTGCCTGTAAACTTTGTGTTGCTTTGAAGTGAAATGTGAATAAACAACCAATTACCCTCATATTACTCATAGTGGGTCATTAGTAAATATTTAAATAATTTTTATTTCATTATTTCTTACTCGGGAGATTTTTTTTAGCCATATTTTTTTCCGATCTTAAAGAATATTGTGTGTGTAGTAGTGATACATTTTATTTTTTTAGGTATTTTAAAGGTAATTAATTAGCTGTGTGTTATTTCTTTGGAGTAAATAAAATATAGTTCTGCTATATTAATGCTTTTTTATGTTATCATGGCTTTAGGTGATTATGATAACAGGAGATGCTCCATTAACTGCATGCCATGTTGCCAGAGAACTAAATTTTACAAGTCACGATAAAACTCTCATTCTTACTCCACCACCATTATCAAAGCAAGGTAAGGTGTATTAATATGTTTACTCTAACCTACATTTTTAACCTAGGAGAAACTGGGCACTCAATACTAAACGTTAGTGGTCATGCTGGGTGATGGAGTTACCCCAATCCTCTTTTTATAACTATGTTTATTGTACACGATAAAAATCGTAATTCCTGTGGATAATTTAACTAAGAGAAAATATTATTACCTATTTTTAAAGACTTTTAAAATTTTTCTTTGATAATTTGAAAAAAATCCAATCAAACTGAACTAAAATGTGTGACTTTAATAAAGGGCACAAATCACAGACTTTTTTTGCTAACATTATAGGAATGATAATTGATGGCAAAACTCGTATATTTTGTTCAAGTTATTGTATTTTTTGTCCTTTGATGATTTACAAATAGCATGTTGAGCATTTCATTGCTTTTGTTTTTTTACTGGGTGCAGTGTGTCTTGTGGTACACATGTAGCTTTATATCTTTCTTGATGGAGTTTTTGGGGTAGCATTTGAAAATTTTCCTTTCAACTCAAACATTTCATGTTCATTGCTTTTCTGAAATTTATTTTCGCCATCATGATGTAATTGCCATTATTTCAGCAGGTTCTTTCCTTTCTTGATCAATTTCAATTACATTCAATAGAGATCATAGATGCTCATTTCTTTCTTTTTTTTTATAATCTGTTTATTTACATTTATAAACCATAATAAGTCATACAACACAGCTATCAAAACCACTAAGTTTATAGGGGGAAAATGTAGTCTGTTCATAGAAAATATTTTCAAACAAAAGTGGTCATGTGTTGAACTCAGTCACCAAAAGTACCTTATGATTGTAAATAATAATAAAATAAATTTTTTTTTAAAGTACCATGTTATTATTGACTAAAAAGTATAAAATTATTTCTCTAATCCTTATGAAGGATAAAACCACGTATACAGATTTCTAACTTTTTCTAAATTATCTTGAAAATTAATACTTGGCAACTTTTGATAGCTATTAAAATACTTTTAAGGGTGGAAACAAAAAACATAGGGTGCGTGCAGCAGATAATTGATGCATTAATAGCTCAACTAACAATTTTATTGCACCGCAAATAATGTGAAGCAATAATTAAGTTCTTTTATTGATTCCTACACTCTTTATGGTAATGTATTGCATGTGCCCCGTGTTTTTCGTTTCCAACCTTACAAGTATTTTAATAGCTATTGATAGTTACCAAGTATGAATTTTCAGGATAATTTAGAAAAAGTTAGAAATCTGTAATGTGGTTTTATCCTTCATAAGGATTAGAGAAATTATTTTATACTTTTTAGTCCCTTATAAAAACATGTTACATTAAAATTTGTTTTGTTTTATTATTATTTTCTGCTTTTTAGGGTTATATGAATGAATTTTTGGATTTGATTTTAAATACTTATATGACGTAATTATAGAGACATGTGATAAAATTCAGATTTATCGCGGGCCGCTCTTTGACCCCAGAGCTACAAAATTGAGTATGTTGATGCAACTCAACCAGTTCTATTGACAGGTGGTCTTTGTTTGTGTTAATTCATTATAAGTTACAGGGCCTCTGTCGAAATCGAGGCTTTCTTTTCGGGGTATCGGGTTGGAGACTAGAACTTTTTTTCACATTTTCATGCATTGTCATCCATTTCTGAGTTAAGGTCCAAATTTCAAGTCTCTAGCTCATCGAAAAGTTAGTTTAAAATCAATTACAAAATTCCACCCGGATAGACATACAAGAAAGCAAGTTAGTAAAAAAACGTTTGTCATTCCCAAAAAAGAAGATATGTAATAAAAACATTTTAGTTGCCATGAAGACAGGTTATATAGGAAGATACTGACAAGGTCATTGGTAACAAATAAACAGTTTTCCCAGAATTAAAGATTTTGTGAACCTGGAGTGACTTTGTGCCCCACGTGATCACTTCCAGGTTACAGAAATTTAACCTAATTTCTAACTATTTGAAATAGTTAACCTTGTGACTGTTTATTTTGCGACTCCTACAGGATGCATAAATGTAGCAAAATTTGCTCATCCTTCAATATACATAAGTATGTGTTTGTTACTTTTATTTAAAAGCATTTTAGGCAGTATTTAAGATTTTAAATCTAGTTTATAGATTGTGTTAGTTTTTTTCGCTAAGTTTTATAATTTATTGTAGAATTTGTGAATCCGGTATCTTGCTTTTATTCTTTGTATATTATTATGAATTGTAACTTGATGAAGATGTTCAGTGTATGACTGAATGAATGTTTCAAATCATATCTAATACTAAATGGGGATTTAGTCACATTGAAGATATTAGCAATGCTAGAGATACATATATATTGGAATTCTCTTGGTGTCAATGAATCTGAAAATGACTCTATAACTATTCAAAATGTCTTGCAATGGCACAAAATAGATATAAATATTACATGAAAAGTTTTAGAGAATTCTGTTTTAATCTCTGTGGAATGTTTATGAACTTCACAAAAAGAACTATTTATTTCAAAAAATAAAACTACCAAGATTTCTCTTGTAAATCATTGATTCTCTACCATTGATGCACTACACCTTCTCTTATAATGTTTGGCCTGTATACTGCCTACAATTCACAATGGTTATCTGCTGCTGATGGTTATCTTGGCCCTAAGAAATCTTTTTACTCCTCGCACCCCACATTTCGTGGGATTTTCTATGGCAGCACACATTTTGTTGCGTTTATAACTAGTAAACTCTTGTCCATACGACACTCTCACTCTCTGATTAGAAGCTTACTGAATCAAGGATTGTTTCTGCATTCGATTGAGGGCACTTCGAACTGTTTTCCAGCACCACACGCAAATAGCAGTTAGTTTCCTAGTTGCCCTTGTAATATTAAAAGGGAAGAGTTATTGGCTTAGTTTATGCTGTCTTGTTTCACAATATTTTTAATTGTAAACTGTATGAATCATATTTTCCATATTTAAATGTACCAATTATGTGATTTGTTTTATATATGTTTCAGACAAACAAACATAGAACTTCTAATTTTAATTATTATATATTTTCTTCATATCTAGATTTTGAATGGACTTGGGTATCAATAGATGAAAGTGTTATGTTACCTGAAATTCCTGATAAACCTTCAAGCCTTCATACTAAATATGATCTTTGTCTTACTGGGGAGGTTAGTATATATGTTAACATTTAAGTATAATTATTGTTTGGCTTTATAGAAATTTTGCATGTATTTAATTACTGCTGAATCAAGTGTTTGTAATAAGTATTGATTTTATTATGGATTTTCATTATGAGATGAAAACTCATTTAAAAAATTACAACATTAAGAAGAAATAGTAACATATATATATATATATATATATATAACATAGATGAATTCCAATAACGAAAATACTGTGAGGCAGTGTTATAGCAGGTGTAATTACATTCTAAACAATCTTGCTTCATACAATTGTAGTTATCAGGATTTTCTTCTTTTACATTTGATAGTGTAAGTAAACTGTATAATTAACTTTAAATTAACCTGTTTTTATGTATGATTTTAATTAAAACAAAACGAACATGATATTCATTTTCTGAATTATGCTAAAAAATTCGGCATAAAATGTTATTTTCAATCACTAATATGACCAGGACCATGAACTTAAGACAGACATTATTTCTGTCAAGTCCTGGTGCCACTAGAAACTGTGTGGGGGCTGTTGCCTACTAAATCCATAAAGGCTTAAAATCTCAAAAAAAAAAGTGTAGTCCAAGTTAGTTTTGTGTATAAATTTGGAAATTGGGGTATCAGAGTTCAAGTGTGGCCCTTATTATTTGACTAAGATTCAGAAATACAAGATCTGTCTCCAATAGCATTCTATACCTTCCAAGTGAGACATTAACAAACAATTAGTAAAGCAAAAATAGTTTTTAAAAATATAAAACCTGAATGCTGGAATTCAATAGTTACTTACTGGATTTTGAATATCATGTTATCAGCTTTCTCCCGAAAGTCTGAACACATATGTATTAATTTTTTGTGGTTTGGTCATTATTATAAATATATAAAAATGTAAAGATTTCTTTAAAAGAATTATTTTAAATTCTTCAGACTTATTTACTCTCCTCTGTTTCATATTTAGTTAATCTGATTTGTTGTAACTAATTATATATTTCTTGTTTAATATTTGAGTTATTATTGTAGATGATATTAATTATTAATTTCTGAAAAAGAAACATGTTGCATTTGTAATTTTGATAAGGATATTTAATAAAATATTATAGAACAATGTAATTAATTTAATATTAATCTTTTCTGAATTAAAAATATAAAACTATTTTCATATATTGGCTCTTGATATTCTTAATGTATTTTATCCATGCTAAAGTTATTTAACTGTTTCATTTTATACTTCTAGTAGTTTAAGGCTACACAGTACTCTACAAATTTCATAATTACCTAAAAATTTTTTTTTTTTTGCATTTTCTTTTAGCCCATATCATTGTACAGCTTGCCACCAAATTTCAGATCTGATAACATATTAGTTTTTCAGATATTTGAAGTTTCCTGAGCTTAGGTTTTGGTTTCGTTTTCATTTTGAAGCATTTTTCCACTCTTAAACTGGATTAATTAAATTAATTGATTAATCTGGATTAATTGAGCACAATCAGCTCTTTTAGTGTGAAATGCTTATTAATTCCAATTTTCATTACTAAAATTATTTCTACATGATTGTTTTGAGTTTTTGAATTCTCATAATTAATTAAAATTGGTTTCTAGGCCAATTTTTGATTTAAAAAATAGTTTATATAACTTAGAGGCTTTATATCATTAATTTTTCCTGTTGAGAAAAGGCCATGGCCAAAACATTCTCAGGTTGCTATGAGAAATAATATTTTGAAGTGGAATACTACTGAAAATGATGTATCTAAAAATCAGTCCTCAGCTGATACTGCAATTAGACATCCAAATAAAAGTATTCTGAATTCAAGTATTGCAGACAAAACTGAATATTTCCTTGATGTACCAAACTACATTATACTAAACATATTGTAGTACTATATTTTAGTATTTTAAAGTCATACAGCAATAGCTAAAACTTCCTAAACTGCCTGAATTAAAACTGAAAATAAATAATATTTCATGAACAAACCTGGCTATTTTTACCCTAAATTAGTATCATTATTATTTTGTACATAAATGCTATGTTAAGATTAAGCTGAATAAACTACTAACAAATGCTATCAATATTATGCAAAAATACTTTTTGAATTAAAAAAATTATTTTCAACCATATTTAATTAAAATAGTGTTTTAATGTAGAACATACAGTGGAAAATAACATATAAAAAAATTAGAGCTTTACAGGCATTATAAGTTTTTATTTTATGCTTTTACAAATTTTAAACACATTTTTCTCATACTTTAAATTTTGAAAGTATAAGTGTTTTCTAATCCCTAGGGCTTTTTTTGTTCATGGTAGAGCCTTTGAATGTTTTTGTATATACTCACAAACGTATGTTCTATAAAGGTTAGTATGGATTTAGCACAGCTCTAGTTGTTTTTTTTAAAAAAGTGCTAAAGTTACTATTTTAACAATTTTCATGTTTTTTCCAGGTTTGTCTAGAAAAATAATTATTAAAAATCAACAAGGGAATAGATTTTCAAATCCATACTAACTTTTGTTTGCAGCAATATAAGGAACATAAATAACTTAAAATGACTGAAAAATTTTAAAACTTGAGCATTTTATAAAAGTTTGAAAAAACTTTAAAAATTCTTAATTTTTTAAAATTGTAAAACAATGGCTGGTTAAACTGACTTTTTACTTTCAGAATCATCTAAATAATGTAATCTGAATATAAAACATAAATTATTTTTACTGTTATTGTCTCCAAATTTTTTTTTTTGTTGTTGAAAAAGGGTATTGTGTAGCCTTAGTTATAAGGCCTTAACCATATCAAGTCTTGGAATAATTTTATTTACCTGACTTTTTATGTTTTTTTTAATAAAGAGTGTTATAAATTTTTAAATTCTTAGCACATATCTGCTTTTTTTTAACATACCTTAAATGATTATTAAGAGGCTTATTCATTTCTTTCACTTTTGCATATGAAATTCTTTATAAAGTTTTTGGTCATGTGAATGCTTTTTTCATACTTTGTTGGCTACTATTTCATGTTCAGATAAGAATATGAAAAATATCAGATCAAAATAAAAACATTTAAATTGTTCTCTTTAGGGTATGGCATATCTAGCAGCAAAAAATCACAAGTTTCTTAAAGCTGTTTTACCACATGTGAAAATTTATGCTAGAGTGGCACCAAAACAAAAAGTAAGTATATGTAAAATTAAAACTTCCTGTTTTATTGTATTTTATTGCTGAAATAAAATCTATTTTAAATTTAATTTTATAACTTTTTAGGAAAATGTTATAACTGAATTGAAAAGTATGGGATGTGTAACTTTAATGTGCGGTGATGGAACCAATGATGTTGGTGCTCTTAAACATGCACATGTTGGTAAGAATTATTGGTTTTTTTTTCTGCTATTGTTTGAAACTTTTTGCACAATATTTCCATTGTTTATTTTTCAGTGTTTGATTGTGTGTGGATTGTTTTAGCATGAGATAATTTTTAAATTTGATGTAATATTTTTTTTTACATTTTTTACATTAGAGTCTATCAAATCTTATTAATGTAGATTCCCCATTGTCTTTCTTCATGTAGTTTTGTAATAAATTTTTTTAAAGCAATTAATTGTTTTTTTTTAAGAAAAAGTCATAATTTAACTGTCAATTATCTCCACTTTTTAAATTGAGTCCAGAAATCTTGGCTCTTGATAACCCAGCTATCTGGATAACTTGTCCATGCCCTTGCAGTTAAAAAAAACCTATATCACACACACATATTTCTTTTTAAAAATAGTAGCCAGTTTTTACGAAGTTAGCGACTTAATTTTGATTATAGACAACTTTATGCCTTTATAAAGTATTTTTCTGAGGTGTGTTTGATCAAGTAAATTTTCTAAATATCCATTAATTTTCATTTTAATGTAGTAAAGGCTCTATGCCTTCATAAAGTAGGTGCTTTTTCTTTGTTTTTTCTTTTTTCTTCCTTGTTTGTTTTCCTTCTTCTGTTACATTTGGTTTATTTTCTGTTGTATTTTCAAGCAAACAATACATACAATTGCTGTAGAATATTTTCTGAGGAAACACTCATACTTATTCTTCTTCAATCCTATGCTCGATAACTCTGCATTTTCACAAATTCGGCCACCTTTTGGTCCACCTCAAGCTAAGTTTTCGGAACTCTACCGTTCTAATATTCTTTACTTAAAATTCAACTTTTAGTTTTTTAGCAAATTTCTATAAACCTGCCATCCAAAAATATTTGACATTCAGTCATAAAAATAGAATGTCCTAGAATAAAATAAAAAATGTTCTAGATTAGTACTGAAAATACGAGGGCTGGGGCATAAGTCATGGTTAACTATTTTTTTTCTTGTAAATATGTAAACGGATCACAGATGTATATGTGTCGTGTGGAAGTTCTGCAGCCATAGTGTGTATGTGCTGAACAACAGATGGCTCTGTGATAGCTGGTTGTAGTGCGGCGAGGGCTGTGAAATCAGTCAGTTGGTGAGTATTGTGTGAGATGGAAGTAACCCATTTTGAGCTTCCCGCTTACACCAAAATAGCTGTTCTCCGAAGGAGAAATGTGATGGAATGTCACAGTGAATTTGATCTGACCCTGTGACTTTGATCTCATTCTCAAGATTAAGGAACCAATACGTGGTAGGCAATTTTCAACACAATAGGACATTTTTAATGCTATGCGCCAGCAGGTGACCTGAATCACACATGGTGCGGCAAATGCTGAAGCTGGTGGTATTCAGCGCCTCCCACATCGTTGGCAGCATGTGGTGATAGTAGCAGGGGACTACATTAAGGGTCTTTAGGCCTAGGTTTGTCATGTCAACTTTATGTGTACTGTGTTATCATTCTTTTGCACTGTGAATGCCATATTGCCCTGTATACTACCATAATAAATTAGTGTATTACGGTATTTCAGTGCTATTCATTGCCCACACATGTAGTTAACACCTTGTCCTTCCATCTGCATAAGTCATGTTTTCCAACCGGACTGGTATTTTCAACAAAGAAAATAGTTGCCGTGATTTTTGCCCCAACCCTCGCAGTTAACAATGAATTTGAATTAATAAATTCTTCAAATACTTTGCTAAAATTTCACTTACTGTGATTGGTGTAAATATCCTATTGAATTAATTTTATGTATAAGTACATTTGAAGTATATTTTTTCAGATCTCTATTAATATGTCAAATACTATATAAGATCCTTTCCAGGCACACATAAAAGGCTAAGTGTACTCTTCTATTTGCTGGGTACAAATTTCTACAATATCAGATTTTTCATTTTGATAATGATGTAACAAATCAGTGTTATATAAACAGTTTCAAAACCAAATCATGGTTCATGCCTAGTTCAAAACTGAACCAAAGCTTATGCATAATTTTACAGGAGCCATTTATTTCCTGCAATTGTAAACTAATCTTAAAGAATGTTAAAAATAACTTCAATTCTTGTTCCATTACATGTTCCTTTTTGCTGCAAAAGATGGAAGGATTATATCTCCATTAAATGCTGTATTCAAAGTATGCTCTTCCAAAGTATTTTGTAATTTTTTCCCAATTTTCTTTTTGGCAAGATCACCTTTTCTGGAAAAAATATTACAGCTTGTTTTTTTGTGCCAAGCAAGTATCTAAATTTTCGCCATGCTTATGTGCAACAAATGTAAATTCTGGTATGTCAGTGATGCCGATTGAAGCAATGTATGGCAATTTGTTGCTTAGTGAATTTTGTGTCAGTTAAATAGAAAAATACCAAACTGAAAAAGAAACATGCCTTGTTTTCTTTTGAGCTTGGGATATATTTATAAATGGAGAGAAAAATTGTTATTCTTTTATAAATATTTTTTTTAAGCTTGAGCACATTAAGTTTGATTAATTTCTTCTGATTAACCCTTCTATCTAATTATATAAACAGCAAGATACTAACTTGCTACTGAATAATTTGATAACTCTATTTATCCAATTTTTCAATCTTGTTAGTAACGAGTGGTAGTTAGGAAAAGAGCTCAGGTGTTGTCCTCATCCCTTGACCAAGGTTCAAAATTACATGGTCTGTTGCCAATAATTCCGTGTGTTGCTTTATAGTGTGATAATATAACTCACTCACTTATCCAATTTTTTAAGTGCACATCTTGAATTTATATACAATAGTTTTTTTTGTATTTTTCATTTGCATTAAGTATAAATAATGAAATGTTACAATTTTATTTATCAACAACAAGTAGAAGTTACTGATTAAATTTTGAATGATACTTCTTAAATTTTTTAAAACTTCTTGTGACTTAATCTCAATATTACTTTGAACAATGAATAGTTTTCTTTCTCTAAATGCTGTTTTTGTCAAATTGGAAAGAATCTTCATAAAAATATACGCTTGGGAAATTTATATTTTAAACAAGCAGAAGTGTTCCTCTTTCCTTTTCCTGAGTTTATATTACAGCAAAAATTCTGTACAAAATTGGGAATTCAGCTGCCTTTTTCCCTCTGTATTAGAAATAATTAAACAAAACATCTCATTTCAAATTTTGAAGAAGTGCTATGTTTTATTAGAAATTATTTAAATATTGATTATTTAATTGAAAATAGGTAAATGATGTCAAATTTCTATTATGTAAAATAATGTAGAATTTATTTTTCTAGAATCTTTTAGAATGCTTTTTTATTGTAAAAACAAATTATATATAAAAAAATAAATGAATCAAGTTTCTACTTAAAAATTAAAATTTTTTTGAAATTAATTTTCCTTTTTTTGGTAGGTATTTATGTTTTTAATATTTTAAAAAAATGTACTGTGTTTTCAGTAATGTAATAAGTATATTATTATTTTCAACTTAGGTGTTGCCATTTTATCTGGTGTTCCTGAGAAACCACCTTCCAGAAAGCGTCATAAGGAAAAAGAAGAGGAATCCAATGATCATTCTACAAATAATACTGCTCTTTCAAAACTTGAAACAATGGCAGCAAAAGGAAAAGTTGCTAGAAGATCTGAAAACAAATTCAAAATGTCTAAAACAGAAAACTTAACAGAAACACAGGTACTGTATATAACTGAATTTTTTTGAAAGCAGGATCTAACTATCTTTAGGGAAATACTTTCAATTAATAAATCAGTATTTTACTTTATGAAACTTATTACTTTTTAATACAGTAATACCCCGAATTAACATGATAGGTGGGGTTGAATGATAACCGCGTAAGTTGTGTGTGAATTTGCATAAGTCGGGGTATGATTTCTCTTATAAATACATATAAATTATTCTTGGGGGCAGAGATGAAAGAAAATAATAATTTAGAAAAAAAATGCTCAATAAAATCTTAAATAACACAAATACATAATCGCAAACCAAAGAAAGTTATTGATGCAGAAGGTTTCATAAAATCTTAACAAGTAGTCTGCCGACTAAAAGATTTTTTTTTCTCCTGTAAAATTTCCTTATAGCATGCTAGTAATTTTTTTATTCCTTGTTTTTCATTAAAAAAAATCTGTATTTTGTAAAATTTGTAACCCTTTTTAAATTAAACTTAGATCTGCTGTCAAATTCCCAACCTTCATTCAATGTTCTGATTGTACTGGGTCTTAAGAATCGAGTTCTTCAATATCTTGCTCATGCATTTCTATGAGCTCATCTTCAGCTCCTGATTAAGGGAATCCAGTAGTCCTTGAATGTCATCATTATCCACTTCTAAATTTATTTGCCTGGCAAAATCGACAACTTCTTCAATCAAATTACCAATTTCACCAGGCTCTGCATTGATACCACCTTAATTTCAGTGATAAGAAAAAAGAGACAACAAGATTTAAAAATCGTTTAAGTTGGGGTAGCGTAGGTAGAGGTATTACTGTACTACAAGTTATTTTAAAAATCTTGGAGAAAATTTCAAAGAAGTTTAATGTGTCCTCTTGACATCAAGCATAAAATGTATTTAAGGATTGTTCAATTGAAATATAAAGCAATGTTTAGAAACTTACATATGAGTTCAGTCTCTAATAGTGACAATATATTGATGAAAGTTTGTGAGTTTCTGTACAGGATCATTCCATCATCTTTAGAATGAATAATAAATGGTGCACAGCTTACTAAGTTCTTATTCCAAAATGTAGAAATATATCTTCTCATCATAAATATAGAATTTTTAAAATGAAAACTTAAATAAGAGTGCTTTATGAGTAATATATTTAAGAAAAGGAAACTGTTTCAATTATTATGGTTCTGATTTACTTGTTGTAAACATTCTAATTTGACTTATCTGCTGGACTAATCTGGAAAATCTAATCCGACTAATTTGATGTAGTATGGTAACCAGTCTACAACAGAACAGATTTATTGTTCAATTAGAAGTAGAGGGGAAGCCCAGTGGCTGAGTGTTAGTGTATTGCACTCCCACACCACAGATCCGGAGTTCAAACCTCGGACTGGGCAAGGTTGACTCAGCCTTTCATCCCTTCATTGGGTTGATAAATGAGTACCAAGCTTGTGCTTGGGAACTAAACACTGGGGTCTTGCATCAGACTGGCCCCCTGACTAGAACATCTGCTCATGCACCTCAGCACCCAAGGTCACAAAAACTGAGTTGGGCACAGTAGGCATTGGCTCTCATGGGCTGTTGGGCCATTTAGTTTAGCAGAGGTGGCATTGAAAGCATGTTCTCCCATCAGTCAAATTATTTGAGAAAGTTTTGAGAAAGAGACTATTTGTTGACCTATTTTTAATTCGGATTTCATTCCATTCTTCATGACAATCTAAGGATTTCACATTCCACCAAACAAACATTACTTTTATCTGTATGTTAGCTGTGAAAACTCAAAACTGTTAATTTTTTAAAAAATCAACCAATAAGGAATCATTCTGTAAAATTATTATCCTGTGAAGCCAAGTCATATTCAACTGTTTAATAACTTTTCTTTTAATTCTATTATACAATCTTTTGTACTTTATTTTCAACTATTATATTCTAAGATTATTTTACCCATCATTTTTTAAATTGTAGCAACATATAAAAAACTTACTTTTATTATTTCTATGTTTTCTTGATCTTTTTTTTTAACCAGCCGTACACCTTTGCCTCGCTCGTTTCTTCCGATTTAAAACTACTAGCATTGAAATCAACGTGAAAAAACATTTTTTAAATAAATGATTTCTGTAACTTCCTGCATTTGCTTTTCCTGTATATATATTTCACTTTTTAAAATATAAATGTTTTATTTTGTTTGATTCTTTTTCTATCTTAACAACTACATATAAATGCTACATTTTTTTTTGTTAAAGGTGTTGAGAAATGTGTTCAATCATGGGAAAATTATTTCAATGGTTATATATTTGTGTTATTTTGAATGAACTATTGTAAAATTAGTTTGAGCTTAATTCAAATTTTGAATAAATGTTTTAAAAAAATTCTCATTTCTCTCTTGTTATGTAGAAAAAGATTCAAAAACTCCTGAAAGAAATGGAAGAAGATGATCCTGCTCAAATAGTAAAATTGGGAGATGCCAGTATAGCTGCTCCTTTTACATCAAAACTTTCTTCTATTCAATGTAGTAAGTTATGCATTTCATCTCAAATATGTACTCTTTATACTTTGTTAAATTGTCTATTAGTTATATGTTTCTTGTATGTTTCAGATAATTGCAATTTAATATTTTATTTAGATAAAGACATATTATTAAATAATGCTTAAATGTGTTAATAAAAAATAAAAATAATGCTGGCGCATTTCTAATGTTGTTTCGATGTATGTACAAGAAACAGATTTTTGAAATGTAATTGTGTTTATTAGTGATATCTGAACTACTTAAGAAAAACAACTGTAACATATCATATAATTACGTGTTAAAACAGATATTTCACCTGCTTTTAGTAATTTGTATTAATAAAAAGAAGAGTTTGTATGTGAATGTAGTGTAAAATGGGAAATATCCAGATGTGCCAAAATTGTTATGCTGAAATTGTAGGTGAAGATGGAATGCACCTCAGATATTTTTTTGAAATTCATTATAAATTTTTCAAAAATTCATTTTTAATTAAATATTTTATAGCTCAAATTGCATGATGTTACATCATATTATGACTGTATTTCGATGCAACAAAATATGCTTCATGTAATTTTGTCATAGTTATTTATTTTCATCTGTATAATGTTTAATTTTTTGATGTACTTCTTTGTTTGTTCTTATAGAAGCAGAAATGCAATTCTTTTTCAAAGGAATTGTATAAAGTATTTTTTCCAATGAATGTTTAGTTCTGGCAATTGAGTTTAGGTGTTTGCAGTTCTTCTTTTGTACTTTGTATGTAGTTAAATTCAAACTAAGTATTTTATTATAAATTCACAATTTTAGATAATTTTTATCTTTGGTTTGTGTCAATGTTATTTGTTTTTAGTTTATTTTTCAACACTCTTGATATCAGTTTGAACAAATCTAAGCCTATTTGATCTGTTTCATATCTTTATTTTATTATTATTTTTTTTACTTCAATTTATGTTAACCTAATTTCCTTTGCAGCTTATTTTTTTGAGCTAATTTGATGTTGATTTATTTGTTTTAGATAACTTGAGTTATTATTATATTCTTTGTTAGATTTAGTGATATAGTATATTATTTTGTATGCTTGGAGCAGATTTTTAATCCACTTTTTCATTTGCTGCTAACTTGGTGAATTTCTGTTATGTTGGTTAGAAGTTCAGTACAGAAAAACAACTGTTTGTGCAATATGTGTGGCGTCATTCCCCCCCCCCCCCCTTTACTTGAGTTAATTTATCTTCATCAATCCAGATTAACACAATTTCACTGCATGATTTGTGTGAAATGTCTTCATGTACTGAAATTGTGGTGAAGTAGTTACACTTGTAGAGTTAAATTAATACTGATATTTTTAGATTTTTTTCTATTACGTTTGATAATTCTGTGAACTACATGAATGAACTGAAATATTTTTTATAATGTCTCAACATTAAAACTCCGCTCGTTTCCAGCAGTCATTTCTATTTAAATATTGTGTATAAAAGTAAAAGCTGGTAATTTCTAAATCATGTTTTGTGGTATCAATAACAATGTCTGCATATTTATTATTTCATGAGTTAAGTATTTTAATTGTTTTCTATGTTTAGATAAATAAAATCCTTTTTTTAAATAGTTTTATAAAATGTATTTCTTTACAAGTATTATGAAATATTCTTTATAAGTTCTATATGCCGAGAGAAAAATAGATATTCTATTAAAATGAAAAATTTATTTAAAATTTTTTATGGGAATGCAGTATATATTAAAAATTATCTTATTTCCAGTTTGCCATGTGATTAAGCAAGGGCGTTGCACCCTAGTTACTACTCTACAGATGTTTAAAATATTAGCTTTAAATGCTTTGATTCTTGCATATTGTCAAAGTGTCCTCTACCTGGATGGAATTAAATTCAGTGATACTCAGGCCACACTACAAGGCTTGCTACTGGCTGGATGTTTCTTATTTATATCTAGATCAAAGGTATATAGAAAATGTTTTGTTTCAAATTTTACTTTAACAATGTTTTTTCCCTCCCATTTTCACTTCCCTATATAATATCCAATTGTGAATATTACATAATAAAATCCTTGTATTTGACTGCTTGGCTTAAGAAAAGAACTTAAGAATAGCTGTTGCACTGTTTATATAGCCTCCTTTTTATTGTGGAATTCTGTTCTGTTAAACTGTGAATCCATTGTTTGGCTAATGTTATTGTTTTACACAAGCCTTAAGAAGAAATGTATTTTTTTGTCTACCTGAATAGGCGAAATTCATGGAGCTTCAGATCATATGACTGATGTATAGTGATAAAATTCATGGAGATTTGTTAAAGGAAAGCATTTTTTCATAAAAACTCTATGAAGGTGAAAACAGGTTAATTTAACAAAAGATTTTCAACTGATTCCTATATATGTTAAGTTTTTAACTACTTGAAATAAAATTATTATAAATAAGTTTTGGCAACAAGCTGTTTACCTTGGCAAGGATGTTTATTTGAACCCCCGACACTGACCTGCAGCTACTCTTTTCATGCCTTAGATGACTAGGACAAAAGGAATCCCTATCTGGGCCAGTCATTAAGGGCTGTTATTCCTGTCCTTTGTTATTTGTGAATAGCAGAAGGAGGTGCCGCTGCATACCTCCTTCCTAGAGAAGAAAGCTTTTCTGTCTGATTTTCTGAACGATACTCAGAGAAAGTTGTTTTTCCAGCCAATTATTGCAATTGTTATACATTTCCAGTGTTGTTGGAGCGTTTTTCCATTGATATTGCAGGCAGTCTTTTGTTGAGATGGCGGGTCTTATTGATTTGTGCACTGTTGCTGTTTTGGAAGAACTAGTTGTGATTTATTGAGAATGTCTTAGTTAAATTCCCTGTGGAATTAATGCATAAGCAACCAGTAGTTAGGCAGCGCTGCCATCTAGTGTTCAATTCCTGGGTCACCACTTCAGCGACAAGCTGTTGACTTTGCCTGAGGTGTTTATTTAAACACCGACCTACCGGTCTGCAGCTACACTGTGATGCCTTAGAGGACTAACAGGAGAGGTATCCCTATTTGGGCCAGTCGTTAAGGGCTGTTATTCCTGTCTTATGTTATTTGCAAATAGCAGAAGCAGGCGTCGCTGCAAGATATTAATAAATCGAACATCATATCAGATATGATGGTGTAAATTATTAAAAGTATTTCAACCTGCTTTAAAAAATTTGTACCATCAAATCCACACTATTATGAAATCTGCCATCAAAACATTTTACATCCAAAGCTATTCATGCAGTCAAAATTTGTTTTGTATCATAAAAACAAATACATTTGGTGAGATTTAAAACTACAAATTAAATTTTCGCTCGTATTTCTTTTTTGGATGATTTAGAAAATTGCTTCTACATTATTATACATATTGCTGCCTTTACTTTTAAAACATTAGAATTTAAAGGTTTAAGTTGTATAGTCAAAATTGTGCCAGTGTGCATAAAATGCATTATAACTAATCATATAAATACCAAGATTAATTACATGCAAATAAATGTATTGGAATGAAAAGGTCATTTATGTTAAAATAAACTAATATTACGTACTACCTTAAATATATACCAGAATAAAATCAAAAATATCAATAAAATTAAATTTATAAAACAGATGAAGTTGAAGCAATAGATATCAGCACCCAATATAAAGAAATTGTGTATATATTTGTATTTAAAGTTCATATATAAGTATGCAATTTCCTTTAGGCTTCATTTGTTTGCATATTAAACATTTTGCTTATATAAAAGGGGAAGGTACCTTGTAGTTAAACAAAGGTTAAAAAATTTAAAATGCTCACACAAGAATATGAACAAAAAAAGAATCCATTATAATTAGTTCGAAGTTCAATAAAAAAATTTTTCTTCTAGAATGTAGTTTTTCCCCCCTTAAGGTAAAATTAATTTTAAAATGTGTAGTTGCCAACTTTAAAATTTTAAAAAAGGTTCTAAAGCAATAAATATTTTTATTTTTTTACTTTACTGATTTTCCCATGTTTTGTGCACCTAGAAAAATATTATATATCAATTATTTTAATAGCAATTTAATTTTTTTTCAGCCATTAAAAACATTATCCAAAGAAAGACCACTTCCTAATATTTTTAATCTGTATACTATTTTAACTGTTATTCTACAATTTACTGTTCACTTCACCTGCTTAGTATATCTTGTGCAAGAGGCAACAGCAAGGTCACCACCAAGGTATTTTCATTTCAATCAATTTACAGTATTTTATGTTTCTTTTTGTGACCTAATACTGCTTTCTTTCCATTTTTAAATAATAAGTGCATTTTATATGCTTACAAATTGTTCTTTGTTTTGTTAAAAATAATCTCTTGGTTCTTTAGTAAAAATACTAAAGGGTTTTCAAACATAAAATTTGTATAATTTTTTTTTTTACTTTTGGAGACTGGATCTTAAAATTAATATGAAAGTGTAAAATGTTGAACTTTTTTAAAAATTTATATTTTTGAGAAAAGAAATATGTACTTTAATTCTGATCTCCCAACCTTAAATTATTGTTTAAGATATTTTTTAAAGTGTAAGTATTTTTATAATAAAATTGTTATCTTTTTTTAAACTATGAATCAAACAATTCTTTCCTTTGGCATTTCTTTGCGTCATCATTCTCTTCCCCCTCCAAATATGTATAGGGAATTTTGAAAATGATATTCTCAAAATATAACTTATGAAATATGTAATAAAGAAAAACCAATATGCAAATGAAAAATGGATATTAATTTATTCTGTACTTGTTAAATTACAGAATATTCTGCATAATGTTTTATTAATTACATTAACACACACACACAAAAAAGACCTTCTGCCCCATCTCCATAAATGTGTAATCATTGATAAACTAAACTTTTTTTTAAAAAAAATCCTTTTTGGAAAGGTGATTAAGATGTAAATTCTTCTTGAGAAGTCGAGATTCTAAAGACTTTCTTTCACAAAAAATTAAAATTACTAGAGTCTTAAGTCGTTTAATTTTTTGTACACATCTCTTTGTGTCCATATTCTCTGGTTTTAACCCTTTCAAGACAAGAAACACCCGTATACCACTGGGGCTGGAGGTTTCTTTCACAAGTCTCTCACAGACCAGAGAATTTTTTGCTTTTAAGTCTAAATCCTTGAATTTATTAAAATATAAACGTCTTGTTTAATAATGCTCTGTAGAATATATAAATGGCATATGCTTTATATATTTTGCATTTATATACTTTACTTAAATCATTTCTTGTTTAAATACACTTTTTACATATTTTATGTTCATTATATACTTATCATTTAATGACTATTAACATTATACATTTGGAAACTGAATATGTTTTTTAAAATTCTTTTTTTATTCTTTTTTTAGTAGGAAAAATTTGATAACAGAGATCTACACAGAATTTACATTATAATTCTTGCCCTCATAATAACTCATTTGTCATTTGGGAGGGATTTTGTGGGAATGTAAACAAAGGAAAACTAAATTTTCTGTTTTGGAGGACCTTTGGGGAAATATCTTTTTTCAATGTACTAGGCATACAGATGTCCAAAATGTCATAATCACTTGATTTGTTTGGTTATATATTAATAGTACAAAATCTGAATATATTAGAGTGTCACTATGACTACTCTGTATTTGAGTGTCTCAGTTTTTCTCAGATTTTGCTAGATTTTTAAGTTCTGTTAAAAATTTGTAATGCTTCAACATTGCATTTCATTTGCATTTTAACAGTAAAACAGAAACATTTCATCTACAGTATCTAATTATCCATTAAAAACTAGACTCCTAACCCCCAAATACCTAACGCTGTAGCAAAAATAACTCACCTACTTTAATATACACAAATACCATATGCTCATTTTAAGAGCCCTTATAAAGCATGCCCTTTAGAAACATTCCTTTTCCCTTATGTTTATATAATCGAAATCCATGTGCATGCGAGTCATTTTGAGTAGAAGGTCAAGTCTATATGCATCTCAAATCCTCTGGTTATGAATTTCCTCTTGGGCAAAAAGTTTCAAATTTTAAAAACCTTCTGAATTGCTGGTACAAATGTTGGATACCCTAGCAGGATGAAAGAGACAATACTTTTTGTCACACCAGTGTGATGGCCAGGAATTGTATGCATTTCTTGCTAGCATGTATATGCAACAGTCAGTTTGAAGCAGTTAAAGTGACTGAAAGGATAAGAGATTATCTATTTTGTATTCACTTGTTTATTGAAAAGATTATCTGTTTCATAAAAAGACAAATTGAGTAGATAATTTAACAAGTATTTCACTCAATAAGGATATGTGCTGCAAGCAATAACCATTGTATAAATACAGAAAATAGCTAAAGCACTTTTATTCAAAGCAAGGCAATTACATATTGATTTATTAGAGTGTTTATGAATGTTTTACACATGAGAATATTATAATTTTAAATTCAAGAATTAATTGCTTGTCACAATATAATAAATATATCTATTCTAAGTTATAAATCAGAATTCATGTAAAGGTGGTAGTAACCCCCTCCTCCTTCCCTAAAATAATGCATTAGGATAAGAATTTGGGACAATGTCTGCAGAAAAATTAGAGCTAAGAAATAAAAGTACTTGCATATCAACTCTGTGCTGTTGGCAACTATTGATAACAAACTTAAACGATTATTCTTAGGATGTATACTTATAACTTTGAATGTATAACACATAAATTTATATTTAAATATCAAAGCAAAGTTTCAGTTGTAGTATAATACATTTCTAATCTTGTAAATTAATATTTTACTCCCTTTTCAGATCTGAAAAGTTTGCTGATCTTGAAGCTGAATTTAAACCATCTATTCTAAATAGTACAGTTTATATTATTTCTATGGCCTTGCAGTTAGCAACATTTGCAGTCAATTACAGGGTACTTAATGTTATTTTATCCATTATTTTTACAGAATATTAACATCATTATAATGAACAAAAATGTTTCTCCGATATCTGAATTAATTTGATGTTAAGTATCAAGGGAAAATGTTTTTATGATTTATGAATTTTGATCTTGTATTTCAAAATTAGATAAAAAAATTTCAATCAGGGAAGGAAATATTTTTTTTCTTTTAAAATTATGTCCACCAACATTTTTCTTTGACAAAAGGCGTCTTGCAGTCCAATACAAGAAGGAAATAGTAAAGTAGGCCATTTGAATGTTTGACCTCTCCAACAAAATGCTGAAGTGTTATACAATTTAGGCAAAATAAATATTAATGATAAATTTTAAAAATAAAGTATTGCTCACTGTGTTGCTGAACAGTCAACTTGTGGCTGTTTTCAAGTCATGGATTCCTATTGCCACTAAAAATTATAGGGGTTAACTCTAATCTGTTAAGGCTCAAAGTTCTCACATTCGTGTAGTGTGGAAATTTTTAGAGTGGTGTGCAAGCTTTGATGTCATTTCCATCACTTGACCAAGATTCAGATGAGCATGAAAAACATTAAAACGTTTATTTTCTTCTGTAGTTTAGTTTTTTTCAGTAAAAATTATAATATTGTAAGGAATCTGAGTAATAGATACTTGAGAAATATGAGATTTCAATTTTATTTTTGGTTGTATTATTGATATTCGTTTGTTATTTAATATACTACTAATAATTTTTGTGTATTTTAAAAATAGCTCTGATACTGGTTAGTGAATCATGTGTGCCTAAAAGTCAAATAAAGAAAGATTCAATAAATAAATTATTTTATTTTACACAAACTTTCTAAAAAACTATTCTGTTGAGTGTTTTATGAACCAGACAGTTTTTGTCATGAAAAATAAAGATTTATTTGACATTACTTTATTTTCTTGTTCTTTTTCACAGCAATGGCTATACAAAACTTTTATTTCACTTGTAACTTATTTCTTCTGGGAACTTTTTTATTTTTTATGGTTACAGGTTTAATTTGTCTTTGTTTTGCAGGGCCATCCATTCATGGAGAGTCTGAGTGAAAACAAACCTTTAATGTACAGTATTGTTATATCAGGAACTGCAATCCTGATGCTAGTTACAGGTCTATCTCCTGATCTGGCTGGTATATTTTCAATTGTTGATTTTACACCAGAGGTATGCTAGTATTAATCTTTTTATAAATGTTATATATTAATGTAAATCACTAACATAAGACTCAATGTTAAATTGTTTTTAATAATAAGATAATAATAATTGTTTTTAATAAGATTAAACACACATTTGAATCAAGTTTCTTCTGCGAGCTATCATTTTTCATTTCTAAAGAATATCTCAATGAAAAGATTCCCTCTGTTACTTTTTCGGATTCTTTTTAGCTAAAGTATCATTTTTTATATCCTTAAGAGCATAGGTTCCCAACCTTTTTTGAACTGGTGCCCTCTTTTCTAGTGAATATTTCATTACCGCCCCCTTCCCACTCCAGAGAATTAAGAGCATACATAATACATGGCAAAAACAAGAATTAAATTTTTAAAAAATATTTTATTACTAAAAAAAAATTTTTTTTTATTTTATTTTTTTTTTTTTACTAAAGCCCTCAATTTTTTTTACTTGAAATGTATATTTTCTTTTAATTCAGTACCTTATTTCAAAACAGAGTAATTGAGATTTTTTATTCAATTGATAAAGTAGAAACCAAATATTTTATTTTAAAAGATACACATTTGGAAACTAAATTTTATTTACGAAGATAACTGTGCTACATAATACTGAAAGATAAAGTTGAATATAATGTCAGCGTTTTTTGATACTAGGAGTGATTATGAATTTTGCTTTTCTAAAGATTTGCATATTTCTGGTAACGGGTTTATATAATATACAACCACAACAAAAAATATTGGAAATTATCTTGCGTGTTGTTTCTTCAACTTTGTATAAAGTTATTTAAGTTGATTATTCAGTTTCATCTTATTTCGCTTAAATTTTTTTTGAAGTTTTAGAGCAAAAACATAGAAGTTGATATAAAACTTTCTACTTCTCAAAAAATTAGAAAGCTATGTAGGTGAAAATGAATGGAAAAATTATATAACTGTGCTTAAAGTATATAAGTGTTTTAAAAATATATTAGATTTTAGTTCACATGGTGTAAAAATGAATCTTTTTTATGTCAGTTATAATAAATGGTAAATGTGAAAATTGATATTTTGTCATATATTTTTGAAGTTTGTTTCTGTATCATAAGATTTATATTATTTTTTTTTCTTTCAGTACCAGAATGTTTTGCTTCTAACTCTTTTCTCGGACTTCTTTTTTGCCTTCCTTGTCGATAGAGTGTGCCTGTTTTTATTTGGCAGAGGGAAACTACGAGCGCTCTGATCATATTTTCGAATTTTAGCCAATTGCAACGTAATGCGGCATGCATCATAAGAGCTGTATATTGTTCTTGGACTGAAACATGTATCAGGCTGTCTTTAAGTCATTTTGAATAACCCAAATACTGAATTAAATCAATATATGTTTACATTACTTATAGTATTTGTTTCTTATTGTAAAGTCATTCCATAGGATTTTTTCTTCCCCACTGTCTGTAAGAAAAAAACTAGTTTGTTAATTATTTATAGTACTTTTTATATTTTTTATAAATTGCTCACAAGTTTTTGGTTATTTTTTTAATATTTTTTCCATGTGTGAAGAGGAAAATTAAATGTACAATCCTAAAATGCTTAATTTTATTTTGTCTTATATGTATATATGTAATCTATATTCATCTTAGGCATCATGTTTGAATTTTTCATTTCATATTCATTTTTTTTTCTTTTTTGGTGATATATGATTAAATTTAAAAAGAAAAAAAAACAACTTTAAATTTACAATGTGGGATTGAAATTTTTTTCATAAAACAGACTTAAATGGTTTGTTTAAAATTTTACTACTTTGCTTAACTTGAAGACCATCTACTCTTAAGTTAAAATGTTTTATATTCTCTTATTTATATATATTGTTTGTCATTTTTATTTGAAATTTGTCTAAATATAGGTATTTGGTACAAATTCATTTGCATTTTATTTTTTATTATTTAATTTCTTCAAATTACAACATTTGCTTTAAATTGAAAATTAATATTTGTGTAAAATATTGTGTGTAATTAATATTTATGTCAGATTATTATGTATTACATTGGTTTTTGATTACTCAAGATAAATATGCAGTACTTGTAATTCTTGGAAGTAGTTCATTTTTATAGATATTTATGATCATATTTTTTAATCTAGCAATAACTTGCTATTTTCCATTTCCAGATATGTTTCACATAATATTTCTCTTTTAACTATTAATTTAAATAAAAACAGAATAAAATGAGGAATATGCTTTATTATTAGAAATATTAATCAACTTAATATTTCAATAGTTTATAAGTTCGTTGATTTTAACATCTTTTTTTTCCTACCATGAATTGTGAAGCAGTTGCTGAGAGATACTTAACTTTTGTATGAAAAAGTTATTCTAAGGAATCAAATTGTTCTGGATAAAAGAATGTATATAAAAATATTGAGAATCAAAAGTTATATTTGTTGAAGAAATAAAATTTGTAAGATAAGATTACATGTTAATTATATGCATAAACAATTTATCACTGATATATTAATCTATTTTCCATTTTGAAATATTGGTGTTACCTAGTAATAAAACCTTATGATTATATCTTTGATTTTTGAACATAACTAAATATCAATAAGAATTTTTTTAAAAAAGAATTCTTTCTGTTTTTAAAATCTCATATATCACATGCGTAATGAAGTTTTCTAGAGTTTAATTTTATGCATTGCTTCATGAAATCCTAAAGCAAAATCTAATTTCTTAAAACTGCCATTCAAAAGTTTCATTTTGCAATGTAATCTAAAAAGGCTTGAATCCTACTGTAACCATTTGTGTCCAGTAAATTAAGACCTCCTTTTCACTAAAAGTAAAATTACTACAGTTGCTATAGTACTATGGAATGAAAGATGGCAAAACATGAAAATATATAATCAACTTCAATTATAAATCATTTTTGGTTTTTGGAATATGTTACAGTTTGTTTTAATTGTAATTTCAATACTCACTAATGTTTATCTTGAATTTTATGATTAATAGAAGGTAAAAGTTATGTCAGTCCTCGTGGCAACACTGGTTATATATGTTAGTTCTGATTATCAACTGCCAAATAAAATTAATTGTGGATAACTGTTTTTTGGTTGGAAAAACTTATTTTCTAATGGTGCTACTATTTCAATAACTTCGAGTATGTATTAAACTTGTAAAAATTATATTTTGAACAATACACGTTTCTGTTTATAAAATCATGCTTGTTTTGCTTATGTTAATTTTGGTATTAATCGATGGATAATTTTATGAATCTGTTCAATATGTGTGTGTGACTAAACATGCATATTTTGTACTGAAGGGATTTTTTTTAGCATTACTTCCTGAAGAATTTTTGTAGTTGTGAGAAATCTTCACTCTAATTGAAGGAATCAAATATTATTTTTAAATTGGCACAATTATTATTATTATTATTTTGATTATTTACTATTTTATTTAAGCCCCAGACAGAAAGTTAAATTATATAAGAGTGCAGTTATTTGATGTGTACTTATTAAAAAAAGAATCTTTATTGAGAGCTTTTTTGGGGGGGGGGGAATTTTATGCAAATGAACTGTGTGACTATCAGTTTTCTCGAATTTATCAGTACTTCAATGTCATAAGATTAGTTGATGTTATTTTCTTGTAATATGCTTATTTTTGTTTCCCTGATTGTATGATGCCTCATGAAAAAGATATTTTTCTTTTTTTTACGAATATTACAGGAACATTTTAATGTTTGTTTGCAGAAAAGGTTGACATTTATTAAGAAATTACACATCCTATTTGTACTTGATCTAATAATTTAAGTATCCATTTTTTAAAAAGTTTATTTAGAATATTTAAATGTGATGTCTTTCTTTCACATTAATGTGAAATTTCTTTTAAATTAAATGTGATTTATTTATAATTTTTTTTGAAAATATTCTTAATTAGTCTTATTCTTAGCAATACATTGTGCAAAATATATTGTCTTATGCCTATCCTGTTAAAAAATACTGTGTCGTAGGTGATATTTATTACTTCTCAATTCTGCGACTTCATTCATTCGAGTAATTTATTTTGTGGTTTGAAGATAGCAACAACATTCAATGGTGCAATGTAAAATTTTTTTGTAATAATTCTCTGTGTCTGCATGCAGAAACTTAGCAATGCTCTGAATTATCCATTGACATTACCTTTCTCAAGCTGTTGTAATGATGCTGTATAGGTTGTGTCAATTGTGCATTTTATTACTCATATGTGATAAAAACTGTGTGTTTAAACTACTGTGGTGTTATAAAATGTTTCTTTTTGCATGACAAATGTTGCATGAATCATGGAAACATTGTAAAATATTCATAAATAAAATAATTTATTATTCAATTTGTGATATTCACTAAAAATTTCTAAACCTTTCTAATCACAAACAACTTTTTAAAAAGTATTTTCTGACTTAAAATTTTTTTTATTACTATCTCATAAATATTTATTTATTTAGCATTGAAATGAATTACAACTGAGTGAAAAAAGGGGAACATTCTTATCAAATACTGCTATTCTGATTAATAATCCAACCCCTATTGTGAAAGGACTTGGAAGGTTCTTGCTTTACAACAGGGGTACTCATCCTTTTTCCCTGTCGTGCCACATACCAATGACAAGTATTTCATACGGGCTACAACATGAGAATAATTGAAAAAAACTATACAAGACCAAAGCAAAATTGATCAAAACAGTAACACTCATTTTTTTAGCTCTTATTTTAATATATTAACCTCTCTATCACACATAAAAAATATTTACTTTTATGCATTTTTTGCTGAGTTATTGGGTAATCTCGATTTCCTTTCATCCATGACTAAGCCCCTTGTTTGCATTCTAAAATCAAAAAAGAGAATAGCAAAATGCTACATGTGAGCGGCATGTTGAGCATCAGTACATTAGAAGCTATCTGTTTCTTGAAGAAAGTCATTTTTATATTTTGCATCTAGTTAAACAGTAACTCAAAAATTGACGATCTGTTCATACTAATAGAAGACATATATAAGTAGAGCTCTAATAATTTCGGTAGGAGTAAAATCTTAAATTAATCATTGTAGTGACATGTACCACTGAAAATCAAATTTAAATTTACATAACTAAAGCAAGCTGCAAAAAGTTTAAAGGGGACACAGAACACTTGACAAAAATTGGTAAAAAAAACCAAGTATGATTTTTTTTTTATCCTAAATTGTTCATCGTATACTTTTCTACAATCTCACAAAATTTGAAAACTCTATACTTAAAAACACAGAATTATGATCGCTTTTACATTTGTTTTTATTTACATCCCTATGGCAAATCAAAACTTTAAACGTACTTATCTCAAAAAGGTAAAATAACTAGTTTGTCTTCATTTAAAATGTTAAAGCTTTTTTCTATTGTGCCTAATATTTTGAATTTTTTTTTACCTATTAATAATAGTACATGTATCAAAAGTTAGTATGCTTTTTTGAATCAAAGTAATACTTATTTGTTAAAAAAATAATTGAACTCAGAATTTATACATTTTTTATGGTATTTTCAATAGACATTTATAAAAAGAAGTATTGTACGAATACCAATCACATTATTGCAAAACCCTTTACCAACCTTTGTTACACATAGTGTGACCTACTTGTAAATCAAATTTTATGGCTGTACGTAAATTTTTGCACGAGGTGTAGCATTTTGAAATCACAAATTTTAAGCTTTTTCTTTGAAAAATTAAATGGCCAGCATTTTATGAAATCTTGAGCACAAAATCTGTTTTACATAGCATACACACATAGGAGGCAACCCAAAAAATATTGAAAATCCTTAAAGTAAAAATGTTTGCGTAAATCGTACCATGTCCCCTGAATGATAAAAATCTCGGATGAGCTTCGAACTACATGTTTTTCAATCTTAAAAAATATCGTTCTTTGGTATAATGATAGACAATTCAAATAAAATTCTGTTGAAGTCAAGCTTAACTTGGTGCTCTAATTATAATTTTTAATGCAATTTATACAATAATTTTATGTAATTTGCTAGAATCTATAATATATAGATATAAAACGTAGTCTTCATGCGTACTTATGCTCTCTCTTGACTTCTTAATTAGGAATAATTTTAGACCTAGTGTTGAAAATATTTAAATTTTATGTATAACAATTTCTATTCATTGTAAAAATCATAGTTTCATTTTAGAATAAAACTAGCTGGTATACCGGTTCTTCGCAAGGGTGAATTGAAAAATTAAACAATACAGATTGAAGGATAAAGATGTTTTTAATGAGTTAGTTTTAATTGAATTGCAAATCAAACAAACAAAAAAAAAATTAAAAGCTTTTTGCAAATTTCAGCTTAATAAAAAAAAAAAAAAAAATTGTTAAATTTTAAGTCTGAAGGTCTAATAGCTGATAAAAAGAATTTTTTTTTTATTTATTTATAACGCCCGTAACTCTCTTGTGGGTCGATTTTTGAAAACACCTTCCTAAGCTGAACTCTGCTGAGCAAAAATAACACATTGCTGCAAATTTTGTATAATGAACACTTAAAATAGTGTAAATCAATTATATCTGAATGTGTAATACGTTATTACTTTCTGTTGTGTTTATTTTATATTAAAATTGTAATATTCGCAAGCAATATGCCGTTCCTTACATTATAAAGGCGATTCAATGGAAATATAGCGAAATGTTGGGGATAGAACCAAGTTGGCATCATTTTTGGCGACCACGTTCACTACTTGGCGTTTCATTGAACGGTGCAAAAGTTGATATGCTGTAGCGCCATCTGATGGGCAGCTGCAACACAAAGAGGATAGCATAAAAACCTTCTCCAAAAAAATACATATGCATGTCTATCTTCAAAGTGATTGGTTGAATAGTGTTGGAGTGAAGCAATTTCATACATACAAACATCCATTTATATATATATGTTGTTACTTATGCAACCCGATCGACAGTAACATCAGATCAAGATCCGCGAAATTCATCACGTCAAATGGCCACGTATACGCCTGTCGTTTAGCCGTAGCTTTGAGAACCCATACAGATGATAGTTCGATTTGGCTCGATTCCACCCCAATTTTGAGGAACACCCTGTGGGTGGTCAGGGGCCTCCCACCTCTCTTCCCCCTCCACCAACATCACGAGAGGAGTTGCGGCTCGACGACTATTTAGAGTACCCCATGCCGCTAGGGCGCAAAACATTTACGCCTTCCCCGGGATTCGAACCCAGGCCCATCGGTGGACCAGTCAGCGTCTCTAACCACTATATCGGAAATGTATCTTTTTCACATAGTGAATAATCTATTTCACTATGTGAAATAGATACATAACATTCGAATTCTGAAAATTTCTATATTTCCTTCCAAAATAACTATGCATATCCTTCAGTTGCATTCCTTATACTAAAAATACATCTTATTTTCTAATTTTTTTTAAATTTTTGAAATACATGACATAGAAATACCTTTTACATTAATCAAAATCTTTTATTCATATTTGTTTCAGGAATATATCCCAGAAGCAAGCAATCTTGGTATAATTGAATTCAATCAATGAAACTTGGTCTCGGTCAATCAATGTTAAAAATAACAGTAAATAAATACACTTAAGAACAAAAAAAAAACAATGACACAAAGTTGAACATTTGTAAGCTGAATATATTTAAAATATAAAATGATTTAATTGGCTGTGTGTTGGGAGTTATGATACTGATATCTGTAATTTTTATTTACTAAAAAAAATTAAGCTTTTTATTTGGGATTTTTTTCAGATATTCCTAGATTTAACCATTATTTTTGTACAAATAAAGCCCTTAAAAACAGATTATTAAATAAGTTCTCGAATGAATAAAATTGTTTATTTTCATTCATTTTATATAGTATCTAAAAAAAAAAGAAAAAGGCACAATTGGCGATTTACATCTTTCTAAAACAGGGTCGGAAACCTATGGCACGCATGCCACATGTGGTACACGATACAATTCTCAGTGTGTCACTCCGCACTACTCTACAAAATTTGTCAATTTTTCAGTGAATAGAAATTGAAAAATTTGTATAATAGACCTTATTTGACAAACATCTTTATTATTATGAATATTTACTGGATTAGAAAACTTAAAGATAAATTTAGAGTTATTTTGTAAATTATTAAATGTCATTCCGGGGGAGATTTAATTGTTTGAAGAGAGAAAATTACATGTACTCTGCTTTCCACTTTTAGTTCTTCATATCTAACAAGGGGAGGGCACGACTAAGGAAGTTCATTTTGGGACGAGACTTGGTGTAATACAGTAATACTCCCTTACGAGTAGAACTCCCGGAGGATAGGGTTCGAATCACGCAATCAGCTTTTTTTTTTCCAATTCATTTAATCTTTTTAAAAATTAAATGAATTTATTTATGTAAGGTTTATTAAATATTAAACGTTATTTTACGTAATTATTTTGTATTTTATAAAGTAAAAAAATTATTGTAATTATATAAGCAAATATATTATATTTTATAAATATATTTTTATATTAATTAATGATAGTTATAAAATATATAATGAATATTAAATATTTTATATAGAAATTAGTTACAAATAGTTTTATAATGCGAAGTACAAAAAATATACTTTAAATAAAATATTACATATAATACAAAATAATTTATAAAATATATTATTATTATTAAATTAATTATTTTATAATTAATATAATGAAAATGATGTCTTTTTGTATATTATTAATTTAATTATTTCATAATTATAATAAAATATTTAATAAGTCCTTTTTAAATAAATTTATTTAATTAAAAAAAAAAATTAAATAAATTTAAAAAAAAAAAAGCTGATCGCGTGATTCGAACCCTATCTGCCGGCTGAGAAAGCAGGCGTTCTAGCAACTATGCTATTGATTCGCTGAAGGTAATTAAAAATTGTGTAAAAGCTAAGCATGAATTTCGAAGGCTATTTTTTCCGAATTGACTGGCCATTCGGCGGACTTACATTGAGGATTGAACACCCTAAAGGAGTACTAATATTACACTAAGTCTCGACCCCAAATGAATTTCCTTCGTCGTGCCCTCGCCTTATAAGTAAAAAATCTTTCCTCTTATGAAAAAAATTTCGAGTCCACAAAGAATGTTTAACAACTGAATGCTCAGAATCGTGTCTAATTGAAAGCCACAAATTATACACCTGATTTTACGATAATGAAAATAGAGCGGCGGAAGGTTCACAATACATTTTTTATTTATCTTTTATAACTATAATGAAGGAAAATGCTTGTATTTTATGTTGTCTACTTCTTATTTTGCTATGCATAATATATGTACAATTTTATTTTTGTTGAATATATATATATTGCTGTTTATTTTTATGTTAAGAAATATCTGCAAATGATACAAAAATTAATATGCAATAAAACTCTGCAGTATTGACCTCTATTCTCTAATTCTGCATGCATTATCGTAAGAATTGAATTGTTTAAAAAATGCCCTCCTTTGCGGCACGCTAACTCAAACTGGTAGATTGGTTTGGCACGCCCCCATAGCTAAAAGTATATATGTATTATATATATTTTTTTAATTGTAAACAAAATAAATTTTTTCTTTGTTGACCTTAGTAGGAATTGACTTAATTTTTTTTTTATATTACTTGTTTATAGGTACATTGGATTAATTTTTATAAGTATACTAGCGGTCCCGACAGACGTTGTCCTGCACACACGTCTTGAATCCGAAAATACGAACTTTTTTGAATAAGTTGTAACAATCTGTATCGTTTTGATGAAAATTTTTATATAGCAAGTTATTACAATACCTGACATCATCACATGTACAGTTACCACAATTCGTCCTATCGTTTGCGTGTGAGTATGCATTTACTATGAACTAAGTTGAATATAGAAGCTATTCTAAATAGAAAAACTTGTTTTGATTAAAGGGTAAAAAAGTTAAAACTCGAGCTATTTTCATAACAGGTATATTTTTTTTAATGCACAAAAAAATAAATTTATAGTAATGCCATTGAATGTACAATGTTTTTGGTTAATCCTTGAGGGGTATAAACAAACAAATGCGATGGTTTGCCAAACCTCGGTCATGCAACATATAATTGGCCGTGCGTAAAGCAAAGGTTTTCTAAACCTAAGCCACAAATTGTCATTGTTTGACCTTGTGACTTATTAATGGTTATAGCAAATGCTAAGCGAATTGGAAATTGCAAACATTTGAAGGGGTAGGTGAGTTTGAAAGAATCATTGGGATCTGTGGTAGAAGTACAACTTCACCTTGAAGTTTGCCGCTCAAAATAGTGGCCTCAACAATATTGCCCACGACTTTTTCATGAACAATCGCGCGCCCTTACATAATTTTGGCGCATTTTTAACTAATTGCGATATCGGAACGAATTGTGAATCTAAATCATTCTCAAATCCATTTGAACCCTCACAAAAAATATCATCCAAATCGGTCCAACCGTTTAGGAGGAGTTCAATCACACATACACACGCACAGAAGAATTATATATATAAAGATATATGCCGTATCGTGGCGAAATGAATAATCTTTCCGATACTGTAATTATTTTTTGTCTCATTTTGATAGAAAAATTAGATTGCAATTTTAAAAACGGCGAAAATATCGAAAAATTCTCCCCTCTTCTTTCTTTTTTTCCTTGCCGCGCATTAGCAGAATAAACAGCACACAGGGGGTAAAACAATTATGTGTTTTAAGGCTTTTAATTAATATCTTTTTAACTAATTGTGATATTGGACCAAATTGTGAATCTAAATCATTCTTAAATCCACTTGAACCCACACAAAAAATGTCATCAAAATCGGTCCAGCCATTTAGGGGGAGTCAGTCGCATACACAAACACAGAAGAATTACATATATAAAGATTATATGAAAAGATATTAATTAAAAATGCTAAAAAGCATGATTCCTCTGCATTCTTGTAACAATAAAGACCCGGTTTGGCCAGTTTGTTTGAAAATCGATTTTCGACACCAACTTACGTCATTTTTATAACAATAACTTTGTTACAACAATGCAGGTGCATATTGAGCTGAATGTTTTTAATTAATATCTTTTTAACTAATTGCGATATTTGACTGAATTGTGAATCTAAACCATTCTCGAATCCACTTGAATCCACTCAAAAAATTTCATCACAATCGGTCCAGCCGTTTAGGAGGAGTTTAGTCACATACATACGCACACAGAAGATTTTTATATATAAAGATTGGATAAGTACACCGTACGTTTTATTTTGTAATAATAGTGCATTTACACATGATATTGTTATTTATTTGCATTATTTCAGTTACATTTGAGTCAAATTTGCAAGAAAATAATTACAATTATTCATGAATTGTTAAGGAATATTAAACTAATTAAAATTAATTAATTATATAACCATGGTTTCGTAAATGTAAAATTTCTCAGTAGACACTCAAAAATATCTGGATTTTTATAACAATCTTTTTTCTTTTTATTGAATAGCATCAGGTACCTATAAAAGTTTTTTGTTCATATTATAACATCTTCAATTTCTGAATTTTCAATATTTTAAAAACGGTGAGGACGTGTTTGGTAGGAATAATTCGTTTTTCATGTCATTATGGATGGAAAAATAGACAAAAAAAGAAAAATGTCTTTTTCTACAGTTTTTAAAAAACAGAAGGGGGGGGGGAGGGAAAGAGATTTAAAAATTAAGCAAGACAAATTTTTGAAATATCATCAAAATAGTTACAACAAACTCCAATAAATGGCGTCCTATTAAAGTAAACATTTTGAGTGATCATTTTTGCTGTACGCTATTTGTAATTTACACATAATTGCCGAATGTTCATTGTTCATATATCACTACTTTAAAGTTCAAGTTTAGAAAAGAAAGATTTGTTGATATAAAGTAATAATAATAATAATAAATAAAGAATTTTAAAATTTATTCATCAGGTTATGATATAAAACTTGATTCATAGGATTATTATGAAAACAAATGAGAAAATGTCTCATGACAAGAATAATTTATTTGCAAATGTTTAAAATAAAATCCAGTATAAAAATTCATTGGTTGGGAATTGCATTGCATATCATAGCAAATATAAAATAAATATTTTCTTGGGATCTTAAGCATTAGTTTCACTTTTACTTTTGTTGCTAGAAGAATTAAAAGAGGAAGTCGTGTGGTGGGCTTTCCCAGTTACAGTAGAACATCGTTTATCCGAATCAACTGGGGCCGAACATCGTTCGGATACGCGATTCTTTGGATAACCGAAAACCGAATGTGATCCATGCAGTATATGAAACCGGACACTATACGAAGATTGAAAATTATCATATGCGGGAAATGGGTTTGAAGAAATAAGCAAAATAGGTGCAAAATGTCGCAATTTTATCTTTGTTGTGGAAAATAATCACTTATTTTTCGCTGTACCATTGTGCGACTTCGTTTTTTCGCTGCAGTCTCTGATTCTCTTGAGCGGCAGTAGTTAGGAACCACTCCATTGCTGTCTCTAACGCAGAAAACGCGTCAGCATTTGATGGACTCTAGCTACTTTCGATGTTGTTGTTGTCCTAGTCTTGATCCGTTTCATCGTCGACAGTGTCGGATTCTTCTTGAACGGAAGTCACAATCTCGTCATCATTGAAATCCAGTCTTCTGCATCGCATGCCATCCAGGTTTCTACATCTTCATTGCATTCTTGAAATCCTGGCATCGATTGGACAAAGTCGGTAATCATCGGTCACATCCCTGTGGTCGTCATTTTAGTCTTTTCGCCTTCTAAATCTGTCCACAGCTTATTCCATGCATTTTTTAGGCTCTGTCTTTCGAAAACGCACTGTTAGAAAACGTTTTCATATACAGTAGATGTAGTTGACAAATAATTAAAAAAAAAACTAGTCCGGATATTTGACGCTCCGGATAATAAACGTTCGGATAAACGACGCTTTACTCTATATCATATTTTAGGATGATTTAGATTTACTAAAAAAATAATGGCTTTTTTCTACAAAATTAGCTATTTGTAACACAGAAAACGAAATTATGTAATCGCTTCGAATTATCTAAAATAAATCCTTTGAGTCAACTGTCGACTGCTTTGAGAATTACAAATATAAAAAATAATTCTGTTAAATATATAGTACTTAAAACATACAAAACTTTGATATTTAAGGAGAAAAGGTGCTTTTTCTAATAAGAAGAAAAATGCATTAAACATTTTATTGTTCTATAAAATCCACGGATGCATAAATACAAATCAGTATTCAGATTTGGAATAATTCTGGTTTTGATAAATTCATATACCAGTTTGTGTGTGAAGATTTGTTCACTTATTGAAGTAAGACTGAAATAACATTAAAGTTTGCAATAATTTAGAAACTCGCATTTCATCTTTTAATATCTTTATTTTCTGTTTTTATTGCAAATATTACTACAATCTCGGGAAATAAAAGACTATATTCTGAAGAAATTTTGAAGCAAATAGTCTTGCGTCGAAAACTTGCACCTTTAATACCATTATGTTGTGAACGATGGAATATTATATAAAAATCTCTTAGTTGAAAAAAACAAATAATGGGAATGCACATAGAGAAATATAATTTATAGAAGTATATACAATCATTACGTTTTCTGCAAGAAAAGTTAGAAATGCAACTTTAAGGTGAAATGTATTTTAAAAAATAAACTTTTGCTCCAATGCTCCGAAAAATTTCACTTTCCTCATCATTATTTCAACGATGTCACATTGTAGTTATCGACATCCAAAGGCATTCTACAACCACACGTCAAAATATATAAGCAAATTGTTAAAGCGTCATTCCACAATGGTTGCCGTGGCAACGAGTGTTACCGAGATGGGGCATCCCTCATTAGAAATTTATTTTTAGAAGCGACCGTTAAATTTAAATGTCGTCTCCTCGCTGAAGGGCTTGATGCTTCCCATACATTTTTCCGATGGCTCATTACCGGAACTCACTTCCGAATCATTCCGGATACGGATTGACAAGTAATTGAAAGGTAGCGGGAGTTTGAAATGTCATAATAACAGGCATTGCCCGAACTCTTCGGAAAGAAGATGGTTTAGTACGAGAATATTTGCAATTCCAAATTTTAGGCAAATATTCATGGTATCGCTATACACAAATATAATATTAAAGGAATGTATATTGTTGTAACTTTTATAAACCAAAATAAAAAACGATGCACGAAGAAACAGTCAAATATCGGGAGATGTGATGTACATGTCGCAGAGAAATGATGACATTAGGGATTTCATCAAATCCTTAAGGGAGATGATCAATTCACGGAAGATGTTAAAATAAGAACTCTAAGATTTCCCTAAGGAAGGTAAGTGATTCGATCAAATCCCTTACCTGTTTCAGTAAAATGATGAAGTAATATTAACAAGAGTTTAAAAGTGTTAATTTAGCAAATATGGTGCATTTTATTAAAAGCAGAGTAAGTAATATAACAATAATCATTGAATTACAAATTATTTATTCGAAATTAATTAACAGAATAATTAGATAATTAAAGGCTGGTATTTTTTGCTTCACATAATACTGAAATATTATATTTTCATGGAAAACGTATGAGGAGTAAGAACTGAAATTATAAAATTATTTATACAAAATGCCTTAATTACAAAAAAATTAAAAGCACACATTTCAAAATAAATAAAAGTTACATTGTTATAATACTTCAGAAATATATCCTGCTTTATTTGTAGTACCTTCTTTTTTTAGTTATTATTTCACTTTTTTTTTTATCAAAAGCGGGGAGTGGTCGAATTTCCTAATTTGTTTGTTTACATTTTTCAATTGAAGTTTTTTCCTATTTCTAATTTTCAGGCATACTAAAGTTATTAATCAATCGAAAGATAACAATAAAAAGAATGTAACGAAATAAAAAAAAAAATTATATTTAGGCCTTTTTGTTCTGTGTGCGTTACGTCAGAAGCTCGGCGCTGCCTGACACGGACGAGGAGAGAGGGGTGGTAAAAAAGAGTGGCAACAAGCGAAAACACAGCTCTGCAAACGCTGATTTGTTCATTTCATCATTTCACTGAAACAGTTCAGGGATTTGATCGAATCCCTTACTTGCATCAAGAAAATGACCTCAAAGAGATGCTGTTTTAACATCTTCCGTGAATTGATCATCCCCCTTAGGGATTTGATGAAATCCCTATTTTCGCCAATTCCCTGCGACATACATACTATATTGAAACCAAATCATTAAGAACTGAGTTCTATTAAAAAAATGCTGCTAGAAGAGCAACAAAATTAATCCTGTGTTGACCACCCACATCTACCTCCGATGGAAATATTTATCTACTTGGACATTGAATGAAAATATGGGAGGATTTCCTACTGCGAAAACGTTTTCCATACAATTAAAATTGTGAAATAGTTAGGTACTATCCACGACTGCTCTTATGAGCTCAATGTGCTCTATTGGGGGAAGGTCAGGTGATCACGTTGACCAGGTAAGTGTTAAAGAAGCTCGAAGAGAGAGAGACAAGACCTAAGAAAGCTTGCCGTGCTCAGCCGGACATAATCCTGTTGAAATGCGATTCCCCGCATTCGGGAAAGGATGGACGACACTACGGGGCGTAGAATCTTGTTAACGTACCTGAATGATATAAGGGTATCTCGGATAACAACCAAAGGGCTTTGATGGATAGCAACCAATAGATAACAACCATGAAAAAGTACTCCATATATTCGTATTATCTCCTGGTTGTAGGTATGTACAATGTAGGGCAATCAGGTTGTAATACCACTCCCCTATGGTGACCGTATCTTTGATTGTCAGCGTGAGCTAGAGGTGTAGGGTTTGCAAAAGGAATAGACATTTTTGATTCTTAATATGATTTTACTAAGAATAGAACTTAAATGTCTAACAATTTAGATAATATTAATTAAGCGAGAATCTATAATGAACAAACACACAGTAATAGTTAAACCGAATCGCGTAACTTAGACCACTATAATTATTTAATCTGCCTACTCTCACTTCTAATAATATTACAAGTCCTAATATCAAATAATCATTCCTACCTTAATCCAAATTTAGATTCAATCTTATGAAGAAACGTCTGGGCGCGCGTTCAATAGTATGCACCTTGATTTAATGGCTTATTTTCCAGGTAACTTCACGATTGGCTGTCAATTCACACTTGTCTCTTCCACACATACCATTCCCCAAAATTGCCATTTCACTTACTGAAACTTCTGTTATTTAAAAGCTATCTTATTTGCATTTCTTTTTCACATTTCGCTTCTTGGGTTTTGGTTGGAAAAGAGTTGCCATTCATCTTGGCCTCCAAAGAACCCAGAGGTTATGTTAAAGAAAAGACGCGTGAGCCCAAGGTGTATATTCAACAGCCGTCTTCGATGACTCCAGACAGGTTTTTGCTGACCATTGGAGCTCATTTTGAAGAAGAATTCATAGATTAAAAAAAACATTCTAATCCCCTTAGTGATATTCCAAGTAGAATGCGCTCGTCACTTCAGTAGCGAGCCCATTGTTTGAGGGAAGTCGCTGCAATAGCATCAGTAACATTATCCCTCATTCGCCTGTTGATGGACATTGCAATCACTGGTGTTCCAGTTACGGGTCGTATGGTTGATAAGGATGCATCAATGCTTATGGACATCGATAGAATGATCACTAGTCACTCTTGTTCGAAAGATGCTTTCTTGACGATTTCTATGTCTATGTCTTACCCATTCCTCTGCCAGCATCACTGAATAGTATTCTCTTTATAATCTAAATGTTGGTCGATTCTACGATTTGACAACCCTACTTTGTTTGGTTCATTTGTATGTCTTCTCTCAAACTAGAAAACAGATCACCTTCGGGGAATTGGTAAAATCGTATGAAACGACGGAATCAAATTTAAATGCAAGTTATATAGCAGCTTCGGAATGTCCTATGTAATATAATATCCGCAGGCTGCAACAAGGCGATATTTTACGGATCCTGTTATTTAGTAACTTGCTGTCAAATAATCATAATATATTATTTCATACATATCATTGTCATGATATGTATGAAATACCCTTCCTTAAGAAAAACTCTTTCTCGGAGTCACATTTTATGTTATAATATATACTTACATCGAAACAACATTATGAGAACCTACTCAATAACACGTTAAACCACTTTATGTCTACAAAACATCTGCAACTTGCCTTGGCATGGATATCAAAAGTTATTGGAAGATAAATGGAGACAGGTTGTACCACTCGTCTAAGCAGTGGTCACGTAAAGTCAAGGTTTTCAAACATGCAGATATTTGATCTTTTAGCAGCTTTTCTACGAAAGCACAACTGTGCACTACCAGGTTAAGATTCGCCAAGTTAGGTGGCCATGATATTAATTGGAATTCATCTTTATGCTTTTCGAAGCCTTCTAACACAATTCTAGCCTTTAAACATGAGATGTTGTTCCACTGGAAGACTCCATTTCTAGTTGGGAAAACAGACGGCATATAAGGTTGCCACTGATCCGCAATTTTGCCAGATAGTCTACAACAGCGATACTCAACCTGCGGCCCACTGAGCCTTAGCCCATTGCTCTGAGAAATTTAATTATTTAAGAACACTGTATTAGGTATTTGGTGAGAAATTCTTTGTCAAGAAATCAACTATATCAATTTTGCTGTCGGTGTCGTACGGATACGAATTGATATTCTTTTCCTATTTGGAACGGTTACGGTTAGTGATAACAGACAACAGTGGAGTAGTAACCATTTTATGGGTGGAACTAATTTTTAACTATCTTTCATATCTTGCAAGCGAAAAATATTCGAAGAAAATATATCGTTTCAAGACGATTGGGAGGTTGACTATTTTGTGGTGAAAAACGAACATGTGGATCAGTAATTGATTGGTTTGTCACGAAAGTGATGTATTTAAAAAATACCAATAAACAGGAATCATTCAATGACACTTTTCCTCGAAGATCTCTTTCAAGAGGTGATAAGTAGGCTTTCTTGAATAGTCTTTGCAACAGCAACAAAGTGTTTTTGTCAGTGGTCATATCACAGTGGTAACAAAGACATATCCTATGAAGTTTGTTATATTATTGGTAATCATATAAAACCGTTTACTGATGCAAAAATTGTGAAGGAGTGTTTCTTAAATGTTTCTAATTCAGTGTTAGTGTGACAAAAGTATAAAGTATAAAAATAATAATTGAAAACAACAAAACAGAAGTTATATAATATTTTGATCAATTTTCCACATTTTAAATTACCAATGTTACCTTGATTTTAAAGCATTTCACCCCCCCCTCCACCATTTATCCTCATGTTGCGGCCCGCGTGACATAGCTGAAATATGTATGCGGCTCAGCAAAAAAAAAAGAGTTGATTACCCCTGGTCAACAACTTTTACGTTCCCTTCTACCAGAATTAAGGATCCTAGAATCACACACGAGAACGTTCTCCAAAGCATAATACCACAATTACCAGTATGTGTACATAGAGGAAGCAACTGTTTGATTGTGGAAGACGGCACAGCTTGACACAACCACGGACGTAATGAATGAGAAATCGTGATTCTCCCAACCAGGAAACTCTCTTCAACTTATTTATGATCCTGTCTCAATGTTTCAGAGCCCACCCTAGGCGTAGTTAGCAATGACGCTTGTTTAACATAGGCCCGCGAGGGGGACATTTGCTGTACCGTTTCACATCCAACAGTTTTCACTGAGTGATATCATTTCATATTTCTTCATTTTCACATTCACAACAGTTTCTCATATATTCTCACATATTCAACCATTATATTTCACACATCCAACAGTTTCTCATATATTCTCACATATTCAACCATTATATTTCACATATCCAACAGTTTCACAAGTGTTCCAAAACACTTGAATCTTCATTATAATGGGCTGTCAGCTAAGCCATTGCCTGGCACCTATCTTGTTTTACTAAGCGGGACAATATCCGACCTTCTTTTTTTAACTGACACGTGGATATCCAACAGATAGGTGCCTACTTCTGTGGTTTCACTGTTGTTTTTTTTTTATTTTGCACTAACACGAAATACAGCAGAACGCGAACAACATACCAGTCCTCCTCTTTAAGAGATGCTCGTTCCGAGTCTTCGGGTCATTGCAATCCGCCCTCTTTCAAATTCACTTAGACCAGCCAACTTTCCCCTCAATCACAAAAGAAAGTGCAAGAATGATAGCATACCATCTCCAGCAGCAGTTAAATACCATAATCTTGCGGCTTCTACGTCATCCAGAAGAGTTCATTGAAAAATGTGGAGGTGTTCATAATGTTTTGGCCCGACAGTGTGTATAGGTCATTCTACCAGTCCATAGGAGAGCGGCGTGGTGATAGTAATTTCTCATATTTCAAAATTAGTACTTAAATTTGTGTATAAAAAACACTTTTACTTCTTTTATTTAAAATGAATTGACTTGGATATTCTATAATTATAGTTACTTTAAAAAAAAAAAACTAAATATAGTTAAATACATTTTTACGATAATTTATTATGCATTGGATGGAATTATTACAATGAATTATACGTTACGTTGCTATCAGAACAGCATAAAAAATACTTATAAGAAATCTCCCTAAAATACAAGTCATACTCTGGCGGGGTAATTCGCAAAAGGAACACGTCTCTATCTGAGTGAGAGAAAGAGCCTTTATATTTCACTCTCTCGAGTTACCACAGAAGCCCGGATGATGAAAGAGAAAACGATCTGCTTCTATCATGACTTCCTGAGGGGTGCCGGACATTACTACCGGATAAACACTGGAGGAGGAAAATCAGGGGCCGAGCCGGATAGAAACTGTGGTAAAATGTTTGAACAAAGATAGAGACATTAATGGTTCATTTGCTTTACATGGTATTCTGTCGAATACTAGAAGCAATGTATTTACCAAGAGGATCAGCATCGATTACCTTCAGTAATACGATATATTTTTTTCGTAGTTTTTAATGAAAACATGTGAAAAATACTACGAAAGATGAAACTTACCTGACTTGCAATAAAACATATTCTAAAATGTGGCATTCTTACATAATCGGTTACTAGCCGATTATTTAACTCCCTATTTACTGATTGCATAAACCTCATAAATTTATTTATACCAAAAAATATACAAATATATATTTTTTTTTCATTTGCATCAAACATTGAAAAAAAGGATTTTTAATATCAAATTCATTACAAGTAGAAGCATTTCCCACATTACAAGAAATACGGCAACAAATTGGCAACAGACAGTACAAGTTTGAGCCTCAGTCAAGTAACGTAGGCGACATTTGAGCTGAATCCTAATCTCCAAACATCATTTCGGAAGGGGAAAGCCATGGCCATGGTCACGAACTCGAGGTCAGCAGTGTCGAGTCAAAGAATCAAAACCTAGTGCTGTTGAAGAGACCCCGTGTAAAGGGGCTGAAGTACGTTATATCTGAAGAGGATCATATTTATCACGTTGACGGGATTTAAATTAAAAAGCAAACATGATTAAATATTTATTAGCATATAAAACTTGGTGTGTAAAATTAACATAAAAATGATTCTAACTTTTGTTTAAAAACTCCGAATCATCAAGTGAGTTAGTGAATATTAACGCCGCACTATTCAGATACTCGAGGGCTTTTGCTGACGGACCTCGAAATTTTGAATCATGGTTAAGTGACGAGGACGACACTTGAGCTGGTACCCTCCTCTCTTAACTATCACACCACACCAACGGGAGGAGGTTTGACAGGGACGACTCTAGCAGTTTTGCCACCCCGGACAAAAATGGAAAACACCGCCCCTCTCTCTGAAGCAAAAAATTAAACTTAAAAAAAATAAATTGTTCACATAAATACACACCAATAAAACTTGAATAATTCTTGCCAATAAAAAGGCAGAATAACAATAGTAAATATACATATATATATATATATATATACTAGCTGACCCGGCAAACGCTGTTTTGCCGTATAAATTATTTATAGTGAATGTTTTGGTAAAGTCAAAAATCATTGTGAATGTGTGGGGATGTGGTATATGACTGAAAGAGGAATGGAGCGCTATGTACGATTTTACGGCCTCTCTATAAAAGTAACAAAACACCAAACATTCAATTTTGAATTCCTTGTACACTTTTATTATTTTTACTAATAAATTTCAAAATACATCTCTATCACAAATTATTACAATTAAAAAAATAACATTATCAGTGTCTTAGTCAACCCCGTCAAGTATAGAAAATTATTAAAGTACGGTTCAAGTGTAGTATAGGGGGGGGGGGGGGGG
>BMAV01012831.1:161235-196890 GCA_019973955.1 Trichonephila inaurata madagascariensis
AAACCCTTAAGCGTCAAAATGTAATAGAATGTTCAAAGAAGATAATTTTTTATATATATAAATGCATTTTTATACTTTAGATATAATACTTCATGCAACGATTTGAAAAAGTTAATGAATTGCTAAAATATGTTAGTGCATTGTATATTTCCTAGTTTTTTTTGTTTTTTTTTGCGATTTTAATATTTGATAATATTGTCGTATATTTGTAGTAAAATATATCACATTTATGAGTTGATATAGATAGCTATTAATTTTCCTTACTAATTAGTGATAAAGCCCAGTGACTGAGTTTAGTGTATCGCGTTTCACGTCACAGGTCCGAGGTTCAAACCCCGGGTTGGGCAAGGTTGACTCAGCTTTTCATCCTTTTAGTGGGTCGATAAATGAGTAGCAATCTTGCTTGAGAACTTAACACTGGAGGTTTCACGTCAGACTGACCACCTGACCGGAATCTCTGCTCATGCACCTCAGGATCCAAGGTCACGTACACTGAGTTCGGCATAGTAGGCTTTAGCCCACATGGGCAGTGGCGCCACTGAGTTAAGTTTTAATTAGTGATATTTTTATGATAGAACTACAGAATTTTAATCCATTATCATATGAATATTTCTTTAAATATGTATTGTTGTTATGCGCGCAAACATTCACTTAAATTTATATCGAATATGGATATCACCGAAGATCTATCATGTAATGGAGATGATACATTTTAACCTTTGCAGCCGAATACAGTACAGCCGAAATTCTTGTCCTGACGATTTGTTTCCTTTCAACATTGCCCGTCTCTTAAAGGTTAATTCTGTTGGTTTTTGGTTTTTAAACTCCTCATGTAGTGGCATGGAAGTTTAGAGAATGAAATACCCATTCACAGATGTTACCCATAAATATTAATATGTCTTGAATTATTTTAATGTGTAATTTTCATGAGCAACCCAATCATTCAACACAATGCATATAAATTCAAACACACTTGAACATCTTTAACACTTGAAGATTGTTCAAAATCATTAGATTCGTTGCCAAAAGGTTTCAGTTACCGCAAAATTTGTGTACAAAAGTCAAAAAGGAAGAAATGTAGGAAATACAATACGCTTATTACATTTTTCACACCTAAATTTAGCTTTTCTGTTCTTTTTATAAGGGCATTCAGAACATTGTTTATACACTACTTTAATCTCGTCGTGAGTGAGTGCGATGTTTTCACTGGATCTTATTATTATTTTTTTTAATCTTTATTTTTTTTTTAAAACCAAACACATAGAAGTAAACTTCTCTATTCATTAAATTCAAAATTTTTGGAATTCCTTTTTCTTATTGTCCCAGCACTAGTTTTTTCCCCCAAACTTCATCTGAAAGTGGATGCGTACCAGTTGTCTCCTTTAAAATTACGTTCTTCCTAAATGTTTTTGTGTCTCTACATATAAAGCATTTAATTTCAACAGTGTCTTCCTCTTCTAAATCGGGATTGATTTCAGTGGAGGAATCATACTTGCTGTAACACTCTTCATCATTTGATTCTTTCTCATCATAATCGCAAAGAGAATTCCTTCAGCCGAAAGTACTGTTGTACTATATTCATTGAATACTGTATCTATTAAATTACTTATTTATCACATTTATTCATCATTACTACAATAATATGCCATAGCATAAGGGAGATTTAAAACGTGTTCATATATTCAGAATTGAAACGGTGATTTATGCGCAGGGTATGACATACCCGAAGAGGCGGTATCTAAGAATATATATTTAGCTAAGGTCCTACAAGCTAAGGTCCCTCAAAGTATATGACCTTAAAGTCAGCTACACAAGAAACTATCCATTTTCCAAAAAAAGGTTTAGAAGTTGAAAAAAGTTAGACGGTGGGTATAACATACCGTGCGCGAGAACTGCCAGGTTAAATCTGTCGAGAGCACAAACGTCCTCCTGTTGGTGTGGTAGTTAGAAGACAGGAGTTCTAACTGAGGTGTCGTCCTCGTCACTTGACCATGGTTCACAATGATGAGGTCCGTCGCCAAATAATAATCACGCACTCACTCAATCCTACTTATAGATTTATTCTGCATATGTTAAATAGATGAAAAATTTAGTACGCATGCAAAGAACGTCGAAACCACTGTTACAGTGATCATGTCTCAAAATCATATTTACTTAAAACCATTCCTCGTATATATAATTTAACCCCTTAAGTGTCACCAGCGTATACATCTGTCTTGCGCAACGGATGCGTTATGTGTCCCAGACGTATATATCCAATCTTCCGAAAAAAAGATTTTCTCTGCGCGCTTATCAGTAAAACTATTCCGAGGGCTTCGGAATGTTAAAAAAGGATCTGGCAGTGTTTACAAAGGATTTACTTATTAAAGAGAACAAAATTATCCCCCCCCCAATACACCCCATACGCTCGCCTATGTAAAAAACGTTGGCACAGGGAAGCGAATCACGTAACTTTTAATCGGCAGTTAAGGGGTTAACGGAACATTATTACTTAATCTTTAAAATATTATGTAGAAGTAAAGTAAACAAAAATAAATTATATCACGGTTGAACATTTTTAAAAGCAGTATAACTGCACATGATTCTTTAACAAAAACATTAAGGTATCCGAGTACTTGCGACAATTTTTTTTTCAATTCCTACTATTAGCTCACAATCTCTATATATTTATATATTTATTTATTTATCTTGGTGGAATTTTCAATCGTTAATAAAATACATTTTAAAGCGCTCAATTGAGCTGAAATTTTATATATAGGATTATTTTGGATGACAATAAAATAATATAATAATAATTAATTAAAATTAATTGATTAAAACTAATTATTTAAAGAATTACAAATACATCCATGTTGGCATCATTTTTGGCGACTTGTGTCAAAACTTGAAAAAGTTTTTTTTTTTTTCCTCACGTGTTAAAGTATTCAGTTAAACTGAAATTTTATATCGGCGATTGTTTTGGATGACAATACGATACTTAAATGATAATGAATAAAAATGAATTACCACTTAATGTTGTAATTCTGTCCTATGTATATACATATTTATATTAATTGTAATTATTCAACAAAAAGTAGCTAAAACAAAATTTTTCTTTGTTGATCTAAGTAGGAATTGACTTAAATTTTTTTTTTTATATAAATTGTTTAAAAAAAAATCTAGATATGGAGATTTTTTTGTGGGTTTTAGATTTATTTAGTACATTTTAAGAAAAAAAAAAGGCTAAAATTAAAAAGAGAAAAATAAATTATTACTACTAAAATGTTAAAAAATGGGTAAATATTGACAAAAAATTACATAAACGGGTCGCGCTCTGTGGAAATAATAAATGAGCAAATTCTCAATTTTTCAATTTTGATGCGTCATTTTCCTATTTTTTTTTTGAATGACCTTCAGGATAAAAGATATTTTAATTTTTACAAAAACTAGAGCACTTTATCTTAGTTATTATATGAAATTGTTTAAAAAAACTGTGATTATATTCCCATAAAGAACTGTAAATTTTGTAATAAAAGAGTGATTGATAAATATGAAGGTTAAAAAACTCCTACTGTTATACAGAACATGCACATAAAATTTCAGCAAATTATTTTCAAAACTTTTTGAGCAATTGCTGTCTCCGTTTGAGCTTTTCGGGAAAAAAAAAAAAAAAAAAAAAAAAAAAAACCCACATTTTGAGAAAAACGCGTTTTAAAGTTTGATATCTTATGTAAACACTTGTAGTTTTTGTTCTAGTGAATGGAAAATAAAAAAACTTGGTATTTTTATAAAGCTAATAAGATGACATATAAAATAAAATCATAAAAAAAAAATTATCAATTTTTTAAAAAAAATCTTGATTTTAGGGTAGTCGGATACCTTAAAGAACCTTATGTTTTTAAAGTTTTCTCCCTTTGCCTTACATAATAAATTGCCTTAACTCTGTTCAAAACATTCCAAAACTACATTTTCGCTTTGTTTTGCCCAACAACGTTGTCATATACAGAATGAAAAATAGCGTTGGTTCACGTTCCAGTACCCTAGCAGGGCGCACGGGAATTGTTCAACGAGATTCATTTCTTAAGACTTCAGGCAGAATTTATTCCAACTCATGAAATAATGAAATTTCCTTGTAAGTTTCGAAAATCATTTATCTCACAGAACCAACTTTAACACATTTCCCTTCTCGAAACATCTTTTTCCTTTTCATAGAGTATTTTGAAACTTATATTCGTTTTGGCATTTTGACAAATTTCCGGGAGTGCCGAATTTCTAACGTATCAAAATGCCTCGAGCTTAACTATCAAATAAAGTTTACGTAACCAGCTTATAATGTAAGTAACAATATAATTAATATGGAAAAAATAATAATAAATTATACCGTATGATATACGTAATAACGTATATTTACCAACCGTAACACTGATACCAATCATATATGATATTGTTGTATATGTAGTTGAATGAAATAAAACAGTACGAAATACAGGATATTCCAGAGTCATTGGAACAAACTTTAAGGGCAGGTAGGGGACATCACAAGGATTCAGATCTGCGTAGCAACCCGTGGTCGGAAACGTCATTGGAAGGTAGTATGACAGGTACAAAAAACAAAGAAATACAAGATTGGGATCATCTGAAATATTTATTGGTCAAAGATATTACATGTGTTGCTGTGACTAATCCGCATCTTGTATAGTGTAACTGGACCAAGTCCATGAAACCATAAATCTGCACTTCTTTCCTGAAGAAGATACAACAATGTACTCGAACCCGAACCTACTCGGTTACAAGCCGAGGATCATAGCCACCATACTGGCTGACGACAATTAAGTGATTAAAACTAATTATTTAAAGAATTACAAATACAGCCACGTTGGCATCATTTTTAGCGACATAGAGACCCTTTTGGCGACTTGTGTCAAAACTTGAAAAGGTTTTTTTTTCTCACACTTGAAAGCATTCAGTTGAACTAAAATTTTATATACACGATTGTTTTGGATGACAATACGATACTTTAATGATAATAAATAAAAATTAATTACCCCTTAATGTTGTGATTCTATCATATGTATATACATATTTATATTAATTGTAACTATTTATAATAAAAAATAGCTAAAATAAAATTTGTCTTTGTTGATCTAAGTAGGAGTTGACTCTTAAATTTTTTTTTTACATTACTTGTTTAAAAAAAAATTAAATTATATCCATTTTTGTTAAATAACGAATCAAAAAATTTGTACAGTTAGCTATTGAAACAACTGCTTAGTTTTGGATGTGTGTTTTTAAATTCATATATAAACATCTGTTTATGTAAGGCTATTTTCGCAAAAAACGGTTAACGAAAAAATGCGCCAAAGAAACCAAAAGAGGGGAAATGATCCGAGGAATCCATTTTGACCATTTAATTCCTTAAATTACAATTATTTGAAAAGATATTAATTAAAAACGATAAAAAGCACTATTCGTCTGCATTGTTGTAACAATGAAGACCCAGTTTAGCTGAAAATCGATTTACGACGCCAACTTACATCATTTTTATAACAATAGCGTTGTTACAACAATGCAGATGAATATTCAGTTAATTGTTTTTAATGTTTTTAATTAATAACTTTTCAACTAATTGCAATACCGGAATATAAATAGTTAAAATGAAATTCTCGTAGATAGATCGATTCCACATAGATAGATAGATAGATATATATGCGTTTGTTTACCTACGAATTTTAACAGTGTAGATATTTATTTATCTTGTTCAAATTTTCAATCGTTAATAAAATAATTTCTGTTCATCCAATCAAGGTCAAATAAATTTTTTTAAACTTGTAGTGCATGCCATTTGATGTTAATGCAGTTTTTTTCAAATATTAATAAATTAATTAAATTAAATTAAGCTAATTACTGGTTTTTGACGCCAACTTAGATTCCTCTCTATTGTTGTAACAATGTAACTGTTAAAAGAAAGACAAAAGCTGACGTAGAAAACCTGTTTTTCAGCCAAACTAGCCAAACCGGGTTTGCATTGTTACAACAATGCAGACAAATCATGCTCTTTTTTCAATTCCTACTATTTGTTCACTCTCTCCCTATATATATATATATATATATATATATATATATATATATATATATATATCTTACTCAAATTTTCAATCGTTAATGAAAGTAGGAATTGGCTTAATTTTTTTTATATTACTTGTTTTATATTTCAATGAGAAAGTTTTCTTTGACGTCAAATTTTTAGACAGAGCATGGGTTCCAAATATTTTACAAACACCATGGAAAGCTTTTCTTTAAAAAAAATAATACTTAAAACCTCTTAGAATTTTTTTGTAATAATTTGAACAAAAGAAGAGGGCTGTTTCCTGTTAATGAAAGGAAGCATCCTCCTTTTATATTCTGTGAAAAAAATATCTTTAATATTTGTGTGTGTTCATTAACTGAAGAACTTCTTCAAGATTTAAAAAAAAAAATTGAAAATTTATTCAGTGAACTGAAAAATCCTTTAGAGAGAAAAAAAAAATGCTGTAGTTCAAATTTTAAAAAGTATAAAAGAAACTCTAGTTCCTTAGGTAGTTATATTAACATCTTAGTTAACAATCTTTTTCATTCAAATTCTTTTATTTTTGAAAGCTCTATATTTCCAAGGTATATTTTCCCTTTTTATTTCGCTGTAAAAATTTTCAATAACCTAAAAACAAGTTTTAAGTATAGTCTATGAAAGGATACCAAGCTTTGAGAGGACAATTTTTAGTTAAGTATTAAATTTATCTGAGTTTTTATGTAGAAAATAATTACTTTAAAGATCTTTTCATGTACCAAAGTCTGGAATCTGAAGGACTTGATTCAAATGCATGTGAAATAAAGCACTAATTAGACATGATTTTAAAACTGATTAAATACGTGGGTATATTGTATATATATATAATGGTATTTTAAAATAAATTTGTAGCATTATGTAATTTACTTTTTGTAGTTTTTTTTTAAATTATTGAATTCAATAGAATTAAAAAAATATTTTTTGTGGATTTGCCTACAATTTTGAATTTGTAAAATGATTATCTATCGACTGGTTCAAAAAAGAAAAGCATAAACTTTAATACTGTTGAATGTCTTGTGACGGGCTCACGCGTCTTTTCTGTAACATAACCTCTGGGTTCTTTGACGGCCAAGATTAATGGCAACTCTTTTCCAACCAAAATCCAAGAAGCGAAATGCGAATAATAAATGCAAATAAGATAACTGTTAAAAGAACAGAAGTTTCAGTAAGCAGGATGGCAATTTAGGGAAACTTATGTTTGGAAGAGATACGAACGTGAATTGACAGCCTATCGTAAAGTTACCGGGATACTAGCCCTTCCTACAAGGTGCATACCATTGCACGCGCGCCCAGGTGTTTCGTACCGTGATAGAACCTTAGTTTGAATTAAGGTAGGACTGATTATTTGATATTAGGACTTGTAAAATTATCAGAATTGAAAGTAGGCGGATAATATAATTATTTAGATAAGTGGTCTAAATTACGTGATTCAGTTTAACTATCACTGTGTGTTTGGTTCATTATAGATTCTCACTTACGTAAATTTATTTAAATTGTTAGAGGTTGAAGTTATATTTTTAATAAAGTCATATTAAGAATTTAAAATGTCTGTTCATTTTGAGAATCCCACACCTCTAATTTACGCTGACAATCAAAGATATGGTAACCAAAGAGCGGCCATATCACAGTCTGATACTTTATTTTACTCGAGTTGAAAGATTTCGTCTCATTTTAATATGAGAAAAGATTAGTACAAATTGAACATCCCTCTTAATGACAAAACTAATTTATGAAGCTATCTATAGTAATGAAATTAATTACTAATTGAATGAAACTAATTAATATAATTTATAACTCCTTTTTTGGACAGTATTCCTTCCTTCCTCAGTGGCTCGACCACCCAAGGTGGGCCTTGGCTTTCTCAAGAAGTCTTTTCCTGCTCAGCCTTCTTCTTGCTAGTGTTCTCCAATTCTTAGTTCTCAAAACTAGGAGATCCTTTTGTAGGCCATCAATCTATTTGAGATTTGGCCTGCCCTTTCTTCGTGAGCCAATTGGTTGGGCAGTGAAGATATTTTTGGCGGTGAATTGAAATTGAATTGAAATAACAATTAATATACAATCGTATTATTTATGGATAGCATTTGTATTTACTTAAATGTCAAAGTACTTGATTTTTAACATTATTTTTATTGTTTGCATCATTGTCATCATTAATTTCAGCAATACTTTTTCTTTTTGCACTTTCAATTATTTCACTTTGTTCTAAAAATGATACAATAGGCTTATGATAACTTAAGTAAAAAGGAAAATGTTTGATTCAAATTTATCTAAGCATCGCGCAAAAACCGCATCGATCGTCGTTTTATATTTTGTAGTACTGAGTTTTCGATCATTGGACATTTAAATTAAGTGTTTCATTTAAAAAATTCAATTAGTGGTAGATTTTTATCATCTGCAAAGTTAATATTGAAGCCTCCACTTAAAATCATCGGTACTTTATCATATTTTTCACTAAATCTTTTTTCGAGTATTTCAGAACCTTCTTTTGCGTAAATCATCAAACTTTCGAAAAAAAATCGTTGTATCTGTCTCATAGATTTTCCAGGCGAAATATAATCGGCAACCATTAATATGTATTGCCCATTCTTGGAATCGCAACGAGCAAAGCATATTTCGCCTATATCAGAAACATTAACACTAATGCTTCTAGTGAATTTAGTTTGTAAGTCCATATGTGAAGTAATGAAGTGTGACGTAGTTGAGTATTGTGATAAATAGCTATGTCTGCTGCTGAAACTCTCTCTTTGGGTCTTTTATAACTTAAACAAAGTTGAAACTCGGAATATCAAGTGGTTCTTCGTTTTTCATACGAATTTCTGATAAAAGCAGAACATTTGACTTTTTTACGATAGCATCATTTTTAGGTCGGCTGCATGCGCATGCAAACTTTGACAATTGAATGAAAATATCTGTAATCCTTTCTTGTTAGAGATGAATTCTAGAAAAGTTTTGGTGACCGTTTGTAGTGTATTGTTTTGTAACTTTTTCAAATCTAATGTTAGATCCTCTCGATGACTTGTTGATCTTTTATGATGTTCATCTGTTTCTGAAGCATTTAGAGGTCTTCCTGTTCTACCAATCCAAAATTTCCGGCTGCTGCTAATATTTTCTTGAGTACCCAAAAATATACCTTGAATCCTCGTTACTCTTGTTATTGCTACGTATACTAATTCTCTAGGATGTTTGCGATTGTATTCATAGACAATAGCATCATAAGTACCTCCCTGTGATTTGTGAACAATCATTGCCAAAGCAAAAATAAGTGGAAAATGTTTTCGTTTCGCTAGTACGGTTTTATTGTTATTGAGTGGTATGAATGATGTCTGAGGAGTGATAGACACAGCATCACCGTCAAGATTAAGGCGGACACTAAGTTTCCTCGATTTTGTAGCTAGTTTTCGTCCACATAGTTTTGGAAATTTCATCCAAATTCTTATGATGTCATGATTTTCATCTCTCTCTACGTAACACTATTTTTCAACAGTGAAATTTGATGAGATTTTCCCCCTTGATCTTTATCATTATTCAAGAAAACCGCTACTACCAATTCTTCTTCATCTCCTTCTCTTTTTTTCTTTTACCTCCGTCTGAAGACATCATCAGGATCAAGGACCTAAACAAATATGAAAAACGGATATTTAAAATAACCCTAATTCCATGACAATATTTTTTCGTAAATTTCTAATAATAAAATCGAATGATATAAAATTATAGATAATTATTTTACAAAAAAAAAAAAAAAGCACATATTTTATTTTTGGCAATAATGATTTCGAAATATTAAATTTTTAAATAAAATAAAATATTTATTGAAATTAAAGTTGGAGCCGTTTTCATTAGTTTAAACCAAAGATTTTAATGATATAAGGTAATAAACAATGATTTTGCATTAATAACCATATTTTAAACTCCAACACAATCATCTTGAATTATTATTAGATTTTATAAAATTTTTAATTTCAAAATCCACGATAAAAATATGATTGAGCAACTAGAAGTCTGTTTTACCACAGTAGTAAGAAAACGTCTAAGCCACTGTGAAATACTAATCCGGATTGCGTGATGCATTGCAGAGGTTAAATATTGGAAAATAAATAATACAAAAATTTCAGACACGAATACTTCAAATAATTTTAAATAATATAAAATTTTCAAAAGTCAAAAAATAAATACGAGTTATTATTCTGTTATTTATTTTTTATCTTAAAATTATTAATATATTTATTTAGTACTCACTATTGTACTGCACAATAATTCTTCAATTAAACGATTCAAATAATAATCAAACAAAACCCTATTTCAACAATGCTCAGTATATACACATTGAACTTTTCACTAAATCCATTCAATTTCACCTATAAGATATACACAGCACTATACGCCAGCTGTATAGCTACAGATATACTGCTCTAAGCATGTCGGTGACGCGAACGCACGAGATTTCACCCATCCAAAAAGTGTCTAAGACGCACATCACAATGCGCGTGCGCTAGTCATGAGCATGTCGGTGACGTGAACCCATAAGATTTTTCCCTATCTAAAAGTGCCCAACGCGGCTAAAGAAGTTTTCACTTCAAAAAAAGGAAAAGGGAAAAGAAAAAGAAACAGAGATGTGGACCATTTTATAACTTAATCTGATTCTTTTAAATTAAAATTATAATAATAACTAATCTTAGATCTCTAAGCAGTGCACTTCTAATAGACGGATTTGATTCACGCACTTTGAATCCCTTTAGCGGAAGTTACTCAAACTTCCGTAACACTTCTGTAATATTGACGTAAATCTCCCGATTACTCCGAGTCTGTGTGCGTAAGAGTCCTCTACATAATAATATCGTTTGCTATTATCAATAGGTTGAGAATTCAAATGTGGCCCCACTCAAGACCCAACGTAGAGGTGTTGATGAAAGTTAAATCTACCAAGGCCCCAAAATGTTCCGCTGGCGAGGTGGAGAAGTTTAAATAGTGGGCTATTAGTTCAGGTTTCATCCTGCTTGAAGGAACGATATCCAAAACTATGTCTTCTGGCTCCAATAAATATCGAATAACATCAAACGCAGGAGTAGAGAAAAAATATGCACGAATTCTCAGGGGTATATATATTTTAGACAACAGCACAATAGAAAGGATATTGTGATTTTCAAGCAAACTTTGAATGTAAAACAAGTAATATATATAAAAAAAATTAAGTCAATTCCTACTTAGATCAACAAAGAAAATTTTTATTTTAGCTACTTTTTATTAAATAGTTACAATTAATATAAATATATATATACATATGACAGAATCACAACATTAAGTGTGATCATTGATTTTTATTAATTATCATTAAAGTATCGCATTGTCATCCAAAACAATCGTGTATATAAATTTCATTTCAACTGAATAGTTTAACACGTGAGAAAAAAAAACCTTTTCAAGTTTTGACACAAGTCGCCAAAAGGGTCGATAAGTCGCCAAAAATGATGCCAATGTGGTTGTATTTGTAATTCTTTAAATAATTAGTTTTAATCAGTTAATTTTTATTAATTATTTTTATATTATTGCATTATCATCCAAAATAAACCTGTATATAAAATTTCAGCTCAATTGAGCGCTTTAAAATGTATTTTATTAACGATTGAAAATTCCACCCAGATAAAAATAAATATGAGTAAATATATAAGTAAATATATAGAGATTGTGAGCTAATAGTAGGAATTGAATAAATAGATTTTTAATAATAGTTTTTTTCCGCTATACTTTGCGACATGACTTGGAACATTGACAACCATGTTAATGTTCCAAAAACAGAATCTCCTTATTGGAATCACACTTTATTTGCAAACCATCTTTCCACTCTCCATATCATTGCTTAGAAAGAAAATAAATCCTAATTGTTTGTAATAATGAGAACTGTCATTTAGATCTAATTCAACCATTAGAAAGAATTAGGCTGTTTTAGTAAAAAAATAAAAATAATTCATAATAATAAATTATTTTAATAAAAAGCATTGTTTTAAAAATTGGATTTCTCTTGATATGTAACTCTAGATTGTTACTGCCGTCTTATGTATAACGAAATATTACGAAAAACTTGAAAAAAAATAAATAACCATTAATTTCAAAATAATTGTTTTATTTTTTATGAAGCTACAATGAAAGAGAGAAGTAATAATTTTTAGTAAACAGATTAACGCAGTTACGACTTCGTTTGTATCGAAAATAACAATGTAGATAAATAATCAGTTAAAGAAATAAAATTAAATTAAAGCGATGTATCTTTATGCAATTAGAGAAGTTTGTGCCGGACGACATTATTAGAAATCAACGAAGAAAAGAAATACAATTAAAATTTTTATTTAGAACCATTTCATATGTAAATGAAGCACAGATTGCCTTTTAAAAACTTTGTAAACCGCACGAGTGAAAATAAATTGAAACAATTTAAATTCCGTTCATTTCAAACATGTTATTTCATTTCTTAGATTTGGATACAACATCCCTGAAGAAACATCATTAAAATGTTGTACTGTATAAAACCATTTTTTGTCCTCATCAGTTTTATTCAATTTCTAATATTAGCTCACACTCTCTATATATTTATTTATTTATCTTGGTGGAATTTTCAATAGTTCATAAAATACATTTTAAAGCACTCCATTGAGCTGAAATTTTATATACATGATTATTTAGGATGGCAATACAGTAATTTAATTATAATTAATAAAAATTAATTAATTGAAAGTAATTATTCAAAGAATTACAAATACAGCCACGTTGGCATCCTTTTTGGTGACTTAGCGACCCTTTCGGCGACTTGCGTCAAAACTTGAAAAGGTTTTTTTCTCACGTGTTAAAGTATTCAGTTGGACTGAAATTTATATACACAATTGTTTTGGATGACAATACGATACTTTAATAATAATGAATAAAAACTAATTACCACTTAATGTTGTGATTCTGTCCTATGTATTACATATTTATATTAATTGTAACTATTTAATAAAAAGTAGCTAAAATAAAATTTTTCCTTGTTGATCTAATTAGGAATTGACTTCTCTCTCTCTCTCTCAAATTTTTTTTTTATATTACTTGTTTTGTGTTAAATTCATATTGATAAAACTCATTTTCCTATATTCAGTTTATTTTTTAAATTTCTAAAAATAATATTTCTTCAACATTTAGATATTTAATTTACATTTTTATCAAGTATTTAATTTTTTAATATTTTAATTCAGCTCTGTGCAATTAGAAAGTTCATTTGTTATCATTAATTTCAAGGAGACAAAATTTGGACCACACATTATATATTCCATAAAAACACTACTATTTTAACACTAACTTGGTAATCCCTCACTGTTGCGTCAGAATACAGTAGAACTATACCTGAATATTTTCTACTCTTGTTTTTAACTGAGTACTTCGAACAAAAGCATTGATTCTTTTCTTATTCTCAACTGCTTGAGAATCAACTTATTCGAAAAAATAAATAAATAAATAAACATTGATAACGAACGCCAATTTGAAGTCTATTTAATATCATTTTATTTTCCATTACGCAAAAGCAATCCTTACGATGAACGAAATTTTTATTTTAATACTGGACACTTACTTGATTATCCACACACATAGATATTTGATTTATTATATAAATGTCCAATTATATAAATGTCCTACATGATTTATAATTCTGTGATGCTGTTTTTACAATATGGGAAATGTCTTATGCAACTGGGTGTGTAAATTAATTTTTCCTCAAAAAATAAATAAATCTGATTATTTTAATATTCAAATTGAATAATATCAAATTGATAATAATCAAATTGAATATTAATCAAATTGAAATAATTTGATTAATTTAATTTTAATAATCAAATTGAATAATAATCAAATTGAAATAATTTGATTAATTTAATTTTAATAATCAAATTGAATAATAATCAAATTGAAATAATTTGATTAATTTAATTTTTTATTTTTCAGATATTTGATTTATTAACAATTACATAAATGTCTTACATGGGATTTATAATTCTGTTGCCCTTTTCACAATATGGGAATGCCTTATACAGCTGGGTGTGTAAATTAATTTTTTCTAAAAAAATAAATGAATTTGATTATTTTAAATTTTATAATCAAAATGTAATTTTTAGTTCAAACAATTCTTGATTTTAATGATAAATAATTCACAAACTGTATCATAATTATTGATGTAAATAATGTAAATAGCGTCATTAAAATTATTGCTAAAATTTAATCAAAACCAGCAACGATGGACTTCCCTGATTTGAAATACGAAGGTGCCCAAATAAAAAGTGCACATGTTAAATAAAAATTAAAAACAAATTTCCATGGTGTTGTAACATTGGTCTCATCATTGGGGTAGCCGGTCCATGCCTTCACTCTGGAAAGAACGTGGTTTATTCTTGAGGAAATCCTGCCAAGCTGCCTTCACTTCATCATCCAAATAGAAACTCATTGCTCTCTTTAACGTCCTAAGAGTCTCAAGGTGACAGATTTGGGCTGTTCTGTGGGTGTTCTAATATATCCTAACGGATTTGTTAAAGTTGCCTTGGTTTTTCGGGAGACGTGTGGGTGTGCATTGTCATGGAGATCTGATACCGCCGTGTGCCACTCTACTCGAAAACTTTTACATCAACTGTTCGTAGACGTTCGACCTAAACAGTGCTCGCCATAGACATCTATTCGTCGATATATGTCGGTATTAAATTCATCTCCTGCAATCAGAAACCATACTACCATACGTTGTTCTGATCTGGAAGTATCCCTATATAGGGGGGCATTCAAATGAAACCCGGTCACTAGTAGAAAGTAACGGTAACGATTTTATTAACTCAAAAATGCTGTTATACACAGTACACATCTAAAAAAAAAAAGGTCGCCAAAACTGTTGGCACATTTATCCCGTTGCGACACTTGCCGGGCGATTCTATCTTTGAAGAAGCTAGTGGGCTGCTGTGAGATTCAGGCAGGGACCCATCCTGTTTCGTCACCAGTGACAATTTGCGACAGAAAGCCGTATTACTCCTCATGATATTGTCGCAGATGACTCAAAGACAACGCCATTCGAGTATTGCGCTGTTCGGCTGTCAGTTGGTGGGGAACCCACTGCGCACAAAATTTTCGAAATTTTAAGTGTTGATGCATTATGGTGTGAGTGGTGTCCACGCTAATACCCAGTAACTCAGCGTTTCTCAAACTGTGGGGCTCGCCCTCCCTAGGGGGCGTGATAACTCTACAAGGAGGGGGGGGGCGAAGATATTAAAAAGTTGAAAACAAAAGAGTATTTAAAAAAATTATTAATTTGCTGAAAGTAAACAAACAAAATACATTCTGCATAGTAAAAAAATAAAATACACATTTATACTAATATAATACACTTATAAATATATCAGTACTTCCCAATGTATTTTATAAGTAATTGAACAATTTTAAGTTAAGAGCAAGTTTAATAATTAGCAGTGATTCCATGGGTTTGTCATATATACAATTATATACAAAAATTAACACTTGTCTTGATAATTTGTACAGTTTATAATTAATCCCTTAACTGCCGAGAGATTAAAAGTTATACGATTCAGTCCCAAGTGCCACTATTTTTTCACGCAGGCGCGAGTATGAGATGTATTGGAGGAAAGGGGGGAGGGCAATAAAAGAGGAATAAAGAAGCAAATCCTCTGAAATACGTAAATCCTTCGCAAACACTGTCAAGTTAATTTTATTGCATTACAAAGCTTTCGGAATAATTCTATGGATAGAAGTTCACAAAAAAGATCGTACTTCGGAAAGACGTATATATACGCCCGGACCAATTAATACATTGGCTGACCAAGACATTTATATACGTCGGTGGGGAGAGGTTAAAGTCGTAATGTAGCTTTAGCATCAAAGCATAGTATTATCGAATTCAATACATCGTTATTGTATGGAGAAAGGGGGACGCGATGGAAATTATGACTGAAAATTGGGTCGCAAGAATCGAAAGTTTGAGAAGCACTGCAGTAACCGATGGATCTCGTCCACCGTGATTCTGCGGTTGTCCAAGACTAAAGCATTCACTTCCGCATTCATTTCCGGTGCGATGACACGATGAGCCTCTCCAGGTCGAGCATCGTCTTCCAGTAACTCGCGACCCTCAAGGAATCTTTTGTGCCATTACTCCTCAACACTTAAATGTACTCAGCGTACACAGATTTCATCCGTCGATGCATTTCACGGCCTCCAGCTCCCCCAGTCGCTAAAAATCGAATCACACCTCGCCGTTCTTTCTCACTCACCTACATGTTCAGTAGTGGACGATAACGTGTGTGACCAACTTCTCTTCGATGAGAAACTACACTGCCGCTATGAAGCGTCAAACGTGGCGCATGTGTCAGTATCTCTACCGATAGATGGTGCCACCATATACGCAGTTATGTGGAACCACCTTATGTGTAATGCAAAGTTAGACGCACTGACCGGGTTTTATTTGAATGAGTCTTATAGTTTCGCTGTTATACGTCATGTGCGGTGTATACTTCCTACCGTCCTTCGTATCCCTGTTTGATGGCTATGCTATGCTCATTTTGTCGCAATAACATGCGTCTACTTTTCATTAGGACTAACCAAATATATTATTGGGAGAAAAAGTCTTAAAAAAAAACTAGATGTCTTTTTTTCCTTGTTCAAATTACTTCAAAGTGGTGAGAAAAAAAAATAGAGTATTACTGCAATGTGTTGTCAGACAAATATTTCAAGTGGAACTCCTTGATATTTTTAAGAAAGATTGTGAAATTGCCCCTTCCCTAAGGTGACCTTCTCTTTGATTATCGGCGTGAGCTAGAGGTGTAGGTTCAACTAAAGAACTAGAAGTTTGCATGTTCTTAAAATATCTTTATTAAGAACTTGAACTTATGCGTTTAACACAGATTAGATATATATAAGAGAATCTACGATGAACAAACACACAATACAAGTAATACCGAAATAACGTAACTCGGACCACTATCAATATCTAACCCGCCTAATCTCAATTCCAATAATATCGCAAGTCCTAATATTAAATAGTCAATCCTACCTTAATCCAATCGTTGATCCGATACTAAGGAAGTTGCGTCTGTACTCGAGTGCAATGGTATGCACCTTGACCTAATGGCTCTATCTTCGGGATAACCTCTGTTGGCTGTCACTTGGCGATTGTATCACTCTCTAACATAACATTCCCCAATTTGGAACCCGGCTTACTGAAACTTCTGATATTTAAAAGCTATCTAAGTTGCATCTTCTCTTCACGTTTCACTTCTTGGGTTTTGGTTGGAAAAGAGCTGCCATTAATTCTGGCCCCAAAAGAACCCAAAGGACATGTTAATGAAAAGACGTGTGAGCTCGTCACAAGATTCCGTTTCTTCGAAACATAATAATTTGACGATTACCTAACGCTTTTAAAATATATTTCAAAGACAAAAATTTTGGAAAATATTTCATTGATTTCTATAATTCTTTTTACTTTTCTGTAATAAGAAAAAAAATAGAAAGAAACAGATTTTGTCAAACTCTATATTTTAAGGGGGAATTAACATTTCTCATTTTATTTTTTAAGTCAGCACACTTTGCCCATTATTAAAATATTTAAACTCGTTATTTGTGTGCCTCGAGTGTGTGTTTGAACAGCAAAAAAAGATTGTTTTTAAATGTCTTACAATTGGTATGCATTAATGTCAGTATTAGCTTTTTTGTACATAGTAACAGTTTAAAATGCGAGACAGTAACTAATTTGTTAGGTTATTTAACTTTTAATATCTTAATGGAATATGCGTTGAAGAGGATTGTATAAGAGTATGATTTTTTGCTATTACAAATAAAATTTTATTGTCTTTCTAGTTAAATGCTTATTATTATAAGAATGCGTACTTATATCAATCAATCAGGATTTTTGGAAGTGTTGGCGGTTTATTTCATTGAATGAATGTAATGTATTCAACTTTTCGTTTAAATTTTCAAGGCACAAAAATAATTTTACTTTAATTTATACAAAGGAATTTTATTAAATGAAATTTCGTTGCTAAATTAAAATTTTATTGTTGTTAGAAATAAACAAAGACAAATACGAGAATATTTTTGTTTCGATTGTGATCAATATAAATTAAACTATAGTTGCAATAATTTTAAACTATTAAAGCAAAGTAACTTATTTTACTGAAAAAGGCCATTGTATAAAGTCCCGTTAAATTTAAGCAGATGTCTTGGTTTAAAATATTTTAAACTGAGTTGTGGTTTATAAATAATGGTCAAAAATTGTAAATGTATTTTAAATAAAAAATGTTTATGCAAATTTGTTCGATGGTTATTTAAATATATATGTCATTGGTAAAATCTTTAATGGAATTACATAGTAACCAAACAGCTGAATGACATATATCGATATAAATTATGAGATAACCTTTTCTACAATGGTCAAATAGCATAAAGTCTGATATATTTCAGTGATTTACTGTAAAAATAAAGTGTTTTTTAAATGTTCTTAAGGGAAAAGAGATTCACTTTTTAAAGGAAAAGGAAACCAAAAGCAATTTCCTCATATTCATTGGAAGTCGCAAATCTCATTAAAATCTAATGAATTATTTTTTTCCATTCAAAAAGTCGGAATTGAAGCTCATTTCCCTTCCATCCAAAACTATTTAGACATTATGGCAGTCATTTCCCATTGTTAAAATTCAATTTCTAAAATAAAAAAAAATGACCATGCTATTTTGGATTGTGTAAGCGCTTTTTAAAGAAGTTATTTCTTATACAATTGCATTTTTTAAAAATATGTAAGTCTGATATGTAATAACAACCTTTTTACGCGGAGAAATTCAGGATTCAATTTTATCTACTATAACGGAATGGAATTATTAAGATCCTAACTAGTTGTGTATAAATCGATTTGAAAAAAAATATTGCAAGTGGGTATGGATAGATGGAATGTAAAGATAGATTATACTTTTATCATTTTGTCACTTGTCGTTCTGTATTAGTTTTAAATTTCAACTCATAAACGTGTAGAAATTCCCATTTTCTGTCCAGACATCAAATAATAATGCAACTAGTTTTATTTCAAATGAATAAACCTTTTTTTAAAAGAATAATCTAAAATAAAAATTAAATAAATATAATATATTAGAATGGATTAATTTTTAATAAAAGTTTTTAGAAAAGAAATGAACTAATATATTTTATTTTTAAAAGTTAATTTTGAAATTATATTAAACTTCAACAATTGATGTTGAAGATAATGAAATTTCTTTTTGACAATATTTCAAACAGAAACAAGTACTTAAATGTAAATAAAATTAATTTAAATACCCAAGACTCTGTTTTACAGATTTCCTACGAAAGCATTATGTCATTTGAATTTTCATGCTTTAAATGATTATAACTAAAGTAAAAAATAACGTCTAACAAGAAAATAAATTTTTCGCAAGGAAGAAAAAAGTTTAATCAAATGATTATTCTTGCTGCATAAATAAAAATTTATTTTAAACATTAAATTTAAATTATAAAACGAAATGGCTCTACTTTAGGGTGTTCTTTGATGTTACAAATATTCTTAATTTTTTCTATTTTATTTTTTTTAAAGATGGAATTGAAATTGGAAGGAGATATTTGGTGCAAACTTGTTTTTTATTGTATTTTGTTTGAGTTCAAAAAGAGAAAATTAATAAATGTATCATGATTTTAATACATTTTTCAGTTTGATAGTTGTTTCAACTGGAAAAAGAGAGAGAGAGCAATTATAATGATTTATAACAAAAATACATTACTATTATAATTGCACTGTTATATTATTTCATCCTTTTTGAATTTTTACTCCACTAAAATGATTTTTGTTTGCAATTAAAATAGCATTCTGATAAATACATTGTATCTGTTTTATAATTAAATTTTTTCAATACTGCATAAATATCATAAGACACGAACATTATTTGAAGATTTTCTACCCATAAATAATTTTGCGAATAATTAACGAATGTCTGGATCATTATTTTACATTACTTTTTTTCCCCAATGTAACGTTTATTGATAATATATTGTTACGAATTTTATGTAAAATAGTGTAAGTAATTTGTATTTGGATGTGTAATGCCTTTATCTTACTCTAAATTATATTTAATTTACGTTAAAATTGTATTATTCGTAAGCAACACCGTCCCTTGCGTTATAGTGGGGATTCAATAAGAACTTGGAGTGATGTTGGCGATAGAGCCAAGTTGGCCACCAATTTGGCGACTTTCGCGACCATGTTGGCGAGTTCGGGACTCTTTCGATTCTTCTCCAAATTTGTGGAGAAATACACTAATTTCACGCTCTATAACGCAACGGTTATCTTTCTGGTAGTTTCTTCCGAGTCTATAAATAGAGCGGTTCTTGCCGAAACAGTCAGCCTCGATTCAATCAGCAATTAGTAAACTTGTATTGACCGTGATTATCGATTAGCTCGGCTATGCTTGTGAATAATATTTTACATACGTGTATTTTAGACACTGATAATTGTGTCTGAGTGTTGTTGAATGTGTGAAGACCTTCTGAGATTTACTCTGTGAACATTGCTGCTGAATCCTGTATTTCAAGGATTGGAATTTTGACTGTAAGTTCGCATCACTCTGAAGGAACTGTTTATTTTCTTTGTGACTGTTTTGCATAAAATCCACGAACCCTCGGATCTACGTAACAATATACATCTAGAACTAAAATTCTAAAGCGTAAGAACAGAGGTGTTAATAGGTATTAGGATGTTATAAGGTGAAAAAAAAAACATTTACAAAAAGAGAGGCCAAATGCGTCATGCCAGTCTAAAATTAGAGTGAATGAGCAATAAAGGCACGTATCAAGGCATTTGGCGATGTCTTTTTAATTTCACTAATTGGTCGTTAGTATAAAACTTTAATATATTTTGAAGAATTAATAATTACATGCCAAGAATTGAAATAAATTTTGCCACTTATATATTATTGTAACAATCGCCAACGTTCAAGATAACTCGCCAAGTTGGCAAATCCATTTTCGCATGTGTCGTATGCACTGAACCGGCAATCATGTGCTTCGTTTCATTTAATGTTGCCAATAGGTTGCGAAAATACATAAGTAATTAAATTTTTATCATTTACCCAATAACTTACGATTGCGTATGCAAGGATTGTAAATATGAGATCATTTTAGTCATCGGCAAAAATTTATGATAGTTGGAATTCTAGATTTATATATAAACCGTACTGATCCATAGATCTTTTTCCTAAAATTTATCATTTGTTTTGTGAATAATGGCGGAAACACTTGTTTATGCGGGAAATTGTTTTCTTTAATGAAAAATAGTGAAAATTCAGAAATATAAGATTAACCTCCGTCAATTTTAACAATTACATCAGAATTTGTATAGGTTAAGTTTAAAAAATAACATGAAATTAAAACGACTACATGTGTCGAATATACAATACATTGAGCTTTACATTAGTTAATGTTTTATCTTTATATATATAATACTTCTGTACGTGTGTATGTAACTGAACTCCTCCTAAACGGCAGGACCGATTTTGATGACATTTTTTGTAGGGGTTCAAGTGGATTCGAGAATGGTTTAGATTCACAATTCGGTCCGATATAGCAATTAGTTAAAAAGATATGAATTAAAAACCTTAAAACCCATAATGAGGTTGATTCATGTGACGTCACGATCACGTGATGAGGATAGCACGTGAATATGTTTTGGTTTGTTTCCCGCTTTACTCTAACCTAACACTTCTTTTGTGTACTATTTTGTGTACTATCAACGTAGCAATATTATTATCGCACTTTAAAATTAAACGAGAGTTTTTGACGAAAGTCCTCGCAGTTTTGAGTGGTCATGGTCATGAACTAGCCGGCCAACGTAGAGGGTCGTAGGATCATGTCCTGGTGCCATTGAAGACCCTCTGTGTTAGAGAGGTGTGGTGCACGTTAAATTTATCGTGGCTCTTTCTTTGGCTTCATGGGGTTGTTGGGAGAGGGATTTGCGACCTTAATATAACACACTAGTAACTCTGAATAGCGGTCAGGTAACTTAAATGACATCTAAGCTAGTACCCCTTTTTCCAAAATTCTTCACTTTCTTCACTGGTGGCACTTTCGTGGCACCTAGTCTCGAACTCACAACTCTATAGATACAACGCTGACTGTGAATTCGCGACGAACTCTTACTCAGGAAAGAATCTACCGTAACATCCGGCATATAACCCACACTTTTAACACGAAAAATACGATCGAAATTTATGGGTGCGCTTTATACGCCGAGCATAAAAATGAGAGCTTTTAAAAATAAAAAAAGATAATAGAAAAAAATTAAAACTTCTACATAGATCAAAATACTGATTATTTTAAAAGAAGTGACATTACTTATGAACTCATAGGGTTGTAGTTCTAGAAGTATACTATTTTTTTTTCTGAAGCTGTAACAAACACTTCGAAAAAAAATAAATGACATCAAAACCTAACAGCAATGCTCACGTACACTTCAGATTTCTTTGTAAAAAGCGGATGCTCGTTATACGGCAAGCATACCTAAAAATTAAAAATTTGAGCTTGAAAGTACAGGTGTGCGTTATACGGTGGTGCGCGTTATACGCCGTATTTTACAGAAAATAAAATTTGTAAGAACGAAGAATGCATTCACTGAAATGCAAGACATATTTATCATTAAATTGCTTTAAAAGGACATTGGTGTCTCTTAGGAAAATTTAACAATTTTCAACAGTTTTTTCTAATTTGAATGCAGTTTGTGTATAGTGCCATTAAAAATGATTGAATTCTTAGTAATTTTATAAAGAGTTTTGAAAAAAATTTGTGAATTTTACAAATTGAATAACAATAGAATGTCATCTTTAAAATTTTGCAACACTATTTGTCTTTTTAAACAATTTTATTGTTTCAACTCCTACAAAAAAAAATTCTTTATTAAAATATATATTTTTAACATTTTGTTGTATCTTGACCTTTATTGTAAAAAAATCTACAGACATTTTAAAATGGAGACAAAAATCAAATCAAATACAAACAAACATTCGAGACAGTCATTTTTTTTTTTAGAATGCATACATTTTTCGAACTGCCCACGTAAGATGAGTTCTTAAAAATATTTCACGCAATTTGTTAAAAATACTTATTTTTCGCAATGGCAGTTTAAGAAATGAACAGATATAAAAACATACCGTAAGAAATACTTTCAGTAAACATCCTTTTAACTATTATGAGTAAGTTTAAAATAAATCTGTGAATTATTTGAAAACCTTGAACAAATCCCTAAAAATAAAAACAATTTTTAAGAGCTCTTTAACTATGGTTAGCGGGTATCAAACTCTCCTGAGATTGAAGAGCTGCCGTCTTTTGAAATTTCAAACAATTATCTGGCAACGAAACTGTTCCTTGTAAATCAGATATGGAAAAGAGTCAGCATTTAAATAAAGTTTGCGTGTGAAAAGCTCTTTTTTGAAGGGAAAGGGAGGAAATATGAAGATGGTTGTTTTCTTTCGGAAGAGAGACTATTAGAGTGTATCTGGCAACAGTACTTGCCATTTCTTTTCAGAGGGATTATTTATTTTATCTATCAAGGAAATAAATATTTTTCTTTTGAAGAAATATTTCCGTGTTGATTTATTTTATGTTGGTATATAGTATTGGTGTGGCTTTTTTGATGTATTAAAGTCTTACGATTTTAATAGTGTGAAATATTATTTTATGAACGAAATTTGTTTATGCAAAAATAAATTTCTTGTTATAAGGAAAGTTTTAAAAAGAGCAACAAACTGAACGAGAATTATAAGCATTAAAAACGTATACAGCTCGCAATTTTTAAATTCCTACCATTAGCTCACTCTCTCCCTATGTGTGTATATATATATACACCCACCCACACACACATACATATATATATATATCTTGTTCAAATTTTCAATCGTAAATAGAATACTTTCTATTCATTCATTCAAGTTCAAATAATTTTTTTTAAAACTTGTAGTGGATGAAACTTGATGTTAATACAGTTTTTTTACACATTAATTAATTAATTACCGGTTTTTGACTCCAACTTAGATTCGTCTTTATTGTTGTAAGAATGTAACTGTTAAAACAATGACAAAAGTTGGCGTCGAAAACCGGTTTTTCAGCCAAACAAGCCCAACCGGGTTTGCATTGTTACAACAATGCAGACAATTCATGCTCTTATTTCCAATTCCTCTAATATTAGTTCACTCTCTCCTTATACATATATATATATATATATATATATATATATCTTGTTCAAATTTTCAATCGTTAATAAAGTACTTTCTATTCATCCATTTAAAGAAAGAGTTGATTTAAAATTGTTTTTTTTATATTACTTATGGCTTAACATTTCTTATTCATTTCTAAGAATTCAGAAATTTGTAAGAGTAGTACTGTTTAATAATGTTATTTTTCTATTTGATGTTTTGAAATAAAGTAACTTTTACAGTAATATTTGTAACATAATTAATTACATCTGCTATTCTGAAATTCGATCGTTACGTAAAATAACAACAAAAGTCTACATTTAGTTTTTTAAAGAATAGTTACGTCATTTTTTCCTTTTTTTTATTAAATGAAACTGAGATGCATCCAACGAAAAAAAAAAAAAGAAAAGAAAAAAGAGAAAGATAAATCATCCGTAATGGTAATTGATTTTATACCATGCTTTTTTGTGAAGTAGAAATGAGCATTATTACTGTGGTTGATGATCACTGTCACAGGAATACAATAATTTGTGAAACTGGCTTAGAAAAATTTGCATAAGAAAACTGAATGTTATTGAAGAATATTTTACAATAGTTTCTTTTGTTTTCAAATAACATTTTATAGCAAACATTGTCTATGGGATGAAAGTAATTTTTAAAATTGTGAAACACACGAATTAAAAGTCCAACAGGGTAAGCAGTCATTTCTTGTTTTTGAATGTCATAAAATTCATTTTTCTTTGACATAATGATTCCATTTTTTTTTCAAAACATATTGATTATTTTTTAGCTGTTTTTAAATTGCAAATAAATACAGTCAAACCTCCATATTACGAAACTCTTTATTGCGAATTGTTCTATATAGCGAGCTTTTTCTTGGAAGCAAGGACATTTCACGATTTACTTCGTAAAATAATCTCCCTATAGCGAAGTGCATTTTCTATACAACGTACTTATTCTCTTGTAATTCAATTTTTTTCTATTTTTGAAGTATTTCTGGACATTTCAAGTTGTTCTCTCTTTTAAAACATTTTATGGTGGTCACAAATCTTGAACTTGTTTTATTAGTTGCCGAACTCCTCGAGAGCAATTTAATTCTGGGCATTTCATCCAAGAAGCGTTACCTTTAACCTACATTGTCCAGTTTACGGCAAAAATCTTCGATATCTCCTTTCCCCCTTAGTGTCCCCGTGTCTTTGAACTAGTCTTCGCTCATTTGTAGTGTTGATCCGTCGTACTGGTAACTTAGTTTCTTGTAGCTCGAAAATATCATAACTTAAGAGCTTGAGCATCAAAGAAAAAATTTTATTTTATAGGAAGTGGATGAAGGCGTTAAAAGAAACTTTCCTTGCAGTTTTTCTTTCTTTCTTTTCTTTTTTCTTTTTATTTTTGAAAGGTAAGATATATAAAATAAATATATATTAATTTACAAAAAGCTGTAAATAATAACTTTTTTTATTATTTTGTGTTTATGATTTTAAAATTCGTTTTATGTGGTTTATAAAGAAAATTGAAAGATGAAATTCTATATAATGAATTTTCCATATAACGAACTTTTTTCGGGATTTAGCGACTTCGTTCTGTAGAGGCCCGACTGTATTTCAATATAATGTAACACTTTATGGTGGCTAAAATAAGTTATAAATACTTTCAATTCAAAAGTATTTAAATATCTAAAAAAAAAACCTCCGTCAAGCGATGTTCCATTCTTTGTCGTGCTTTCATTTGGATCATTTGACATAATTAAATTGAATTTTGATTTTAAAAAATCTACTAAAGGCTTTGATTTGTTTTTTGAAAAATCTACATTAAAATCCCCACATAAAATAATAGGCAATTTTTTTGTTCAGACGAGTTGATCAGGCTTCAGTACAGGCAACTACATTTTTGTGAATTAATTCGATAATTTTCTCTACACTTTGATTGGGTGAAATATAAATAGTAACCATTGGAATTATTTGTCCATTTTCTGCTCTACCTTTCGCTGAATAAATTTCTCCAATACATGACTCATTAAACCCGAATGATTCAGTAGTATTGTTGTGAGTAGTATTGTTACCATTCAGTAGTATTTCTACCATTGTTACGAGCTTTACAAACCCGAGCGTAACAATGCTTGGCATTTTTAAAACGCGTCATTCAAGTTCACTCTCCAGCAAAACGCGCCTAAAGAAGTTATCACTTCAAAACCTAAAAAACACCCTGTTATATAGTTAATCGAACTAAGTTTAACATGATCTCTTAGTCACCAAATCTGGAATTAGTTGCCAAATGCTGGATGGGATCTGAAAATGGGAAATTGTTAATCCTCATAATCCTGATCAGGACAATGGAACAAAATTATTAAATTATTGTATTGTCATCAGTCCTGGACAAGAGATCAAAATGTCGAATAAATCTGACCTTATAAAATGGGAGACTTCAAAGATTCCATTACATACTAGTGAAGCTTATAAAAGGGTTTTAAAAAATAATAAAGGGGGTTCTGGAAGATTAATTTTTTTGAATGAATATCTTTTGTTTCAAGGCGACATAATTTGCATGAATTCCGTGTAAAAGGGGAATAAATTCACTATACATGGATAAAATTTTCAAATTTCGCGACACATTTTGACTGAACTAATGTTTCACATACTCTTTGAGTCCATGAGCATATGTCACTATTAGAGAAGGATATTCAATTGCCTAAAGGAAGGATCAAATGAAAGGATTACGTGACATTTAGTTACAAACGGTAAAGGAACTCGACAATTTTGGCAACAATGGTTCAATTTCGAGCATATTGTATGGAATAATTGATGTGTTCAATCAATTGAATTTCAAAAGCTTATTCTGGATTATTCCCTTGAACCTAAAAATTCTTATCTATATGCAGAAAAAAATATTCATATTAAGGTGCTTAAGAGAAAAATATTTGTATTTGAGTGTTAAACTAATTTTAATAGTTACAGTAAAAAGAATTCGGAATAAAATTTTAAATACTGGTATGTAAAAGTCTAACGAATGCAAAACATTACTTTGATCGAAATGCGACTGAATTATAAAATGAAAAATTCTTTTTTTATTTCTATAAGACTTCTATCCTTGTACAAAGGTATTAATTTATAATGTAATTAGAACAAATTTTCGATGCATTAGTGAATCAAATGATAAAAGACAAATTTATTAGCATTCTATTTTAATAGAAAATATTGTGATTTTGTTATCTAATAAGTTGTACTGGGGTGGTTTCGATTAAAATGAATTAATCATACTATAATTATACATTTAGACATGTCTTGTAGGGAAAAAAATATTTAATTATTTTGAAAACAATTGATCAATAAGTCGATAAAATGATAAAGGGGATAATTTCGTTCTGCCTTTTGAGTTTTAACTGGAAACACTGAAGTAAAAAAACTGGATAAACTTCGATTAATTTTAATTGATTAAGCTAATAATTCGAAAATTTCTTTTTATCCTTATTTCTTCCAAATGCTGTCACAATAACAAAAGTTTACAGATAATAAAGGTTATATACGAACTTCATCAAAATGAATTCAAATATTACATAATATAAAATGATGTTGGTTGCATATCTAATTATCCAATTAATTTTTCTTGCATTGACTAACCTCGGCAACTTCGTATTTACCTTATTTGTATACCACGACTAGACGCGGGATACATCTGATGCAACATAAAATGATTTGTCAAGCTTTAATCGCACTGAAGACCCATCGTATAAAGATTAAATGTATTGAGGACTAAAGTGTTCCCATTGGTTTGAAAGTTGGAGAGGGGGATTCATTCTCGTCCCTTGACCGGGGTTTAAAATTAGGTGGTTCGTGCCAACGGTCATACTGTTGCAACAGAGTGCGCGAAGTTAATTGAAATCAATCAAGTATGTGCCAACACACCACTCTTCACGAATCGTAGGGGAGAATACATGACCTTTTTGGTACCTGGAGCACAACTCTTGGGCTGGGATCTGAGAAATACAGTGCTGGCTGATTGTATTACCAACGAGCGAACAAGAGGTGTGTATACAATGGCTACCACTACCATCTCAATCGATGAGCAGCCTATATGAGGGTATCAAAGGGAAACAAGCGATCTTCGTAGCCTCCAGACACGAATAGCTCATCATAATATTGCACTCAAAAACGGAACTCGTCTGTAAAGATGTAGTGGAGTAAGTATAAATTTTTGTCACAGTGTATCACTGTATTCGAGCGTGCTCACGATGTGGTGTGAAGAAAAGCTGCATTGTCCATATAGATTCCCGTCGTATTGCAAACAATTCCTCTTCCTGATTTAAGATCCGTAATGTGTGGCTGTGCTGTACAATAATTTAAATCTAAATCTAACATGTTTGCCCTCCTAGGTGATACTGATGGGTGGTCATTGAGATCCTTCTTGTCTTTCATTAGGATTCTTCTGATCCCATCGATTCTTTTTTCGTATGGCAGTCGTAAGATTCCGAGCAATGCGAGTAATAATATTGAGGTGTAACGAACTCTAGACAAATTCTAGAAAGCTAAATGGCAACGAGTCTGACCCGAGGAACTTCACCTGCGCGAGTGCCATACCAGGGATTCTGTGATTGTATTGCAACGAAAGATGTTGGTAAGCTCCACCAGTGAACTAAGTGTGGAGATTTTGTGTGTTGGATGCCATCCTGGCCCATTTTTGTCTTCTCTAAAAGTGTAAAAAACTCGGGAAATTAGTTATTTTTAACTAAAATTTTTGTACAAAATATATTTAATCTTTTGTGTGTAAGTCATACTACGTGTTTGTGATTCAATAAACTACTAAAGCATCATTAAAGCTTCATCATTGAAAAAAAAACACGTCACAACAGAGGAAAGATAAATTGCATTCTCGATAGACCCCGATACTGTCACTTTCAAATTCTGACAAGTGTCCGTAGTTATTTTTCTTGTGCGAGGCATAACACGATCTTTTCCCATATAATCAACACCTAAATGCGATTTCCAGAGACAAAATCTCTGCGTGATTTTTTTTTAGAGTTTGAGATGTCTCTTCTTTTTATTACCTTTGTTTCAACTTTAGATGCTAATAATTTGTATTCCTCAGAATATTTTTTCTTACAAGCTGGTTTGACCTTTGTTTCATTCCTGATTCATAGTGTTGCAGTTTTAATGGTCAATAATGTATATTGACCAACACAGTTTTACTTTGTGTTTGTGATATAATAATGATTAAAATCCTTAGCTTAGTTAATTTAAATAAATACATTTTTAAAATTCTTTGCGTGAGAATTAAATGTGCAAATAATGTGTTCATTTCAAAATAAATGGTAATTATGTTTTTTCGCAACAATCGCCAAGTTTATTTATAACTCGCCAAGTTAGCGACCTTGATTTCCTATGTGTCGTACTCCCTGAATTGTCAACCAGGTGCTTCGTTTCATGCAATGTCGCCAATAGGTTGCGATAATACGTATATACCAAATAAATTACTTAATTATATAAAATACATCTTTTATTTTTGATGTTCATTTACAAAAGCTCTTTCTTTCAATTATGTTTTTAAAATCGATTGTGAATCTTCGCTTTTCTTCAACAAAGAACATAAATGTACTCTAAATTTTTATCCTTGAAATTCTACGATTGTACGTTAGAAATCTAAATCTATACGTTAAAGTATATAAATAATAATTTATTGTCTATTTATTGAGTTCTTCCTATGTAGTTTGTGTTCTCTTTCGAATTTCAGACATTTTTTTCCACCCGATATCCGATGTGATAAATATCCGTCCAATATCCGATACGAGAAATCCTTAAGCCCTGGAACTACTTGGGTATTACTAGATAGATTTATTGAGGAAATCATCACATAAAAATACTAATAAAAGTCTGAACACGTATTCATGGAGTAGAACTCTGGCAGGAAGTCAATAAAAAAATGAGAGAAAAAAAACTATTTTTTTCCTATATTTATGTCGTATCTGAAGAGTTATTTTGGTACATATTCATAAGAATATCATTCAATTCTCTTCTGAATACTTGTCAAAAAAATTTATATTTGAATTCCGATAGTGTATTTATACAATGAGCGGGATGATAGAGGTCGGCTGTACTTAACAGCTAGATTTCTGAACACTCTCCTTTTGTTAACTAGAATACTTGAAAATGGTGTCACGCCTGCTTAAGTAATTTCTCTGAATGCATATTTTCAAATGTGCTGTAGAGTTCTCAGCAGATTCATTTCTATTAAAATATTCATATGCTCATATGTCTGGATTCACAAGGGATCAGATTAGAAACTTAATTGCTCTTTTTTATTTAACATACTTAGATTCTTAGCTTAAAAAGAATAACACTAGCAAAAACCTATACCAGTGTTTCTCAAACTATGAGGTGCACCCCCTAGGGGGAGTGATAACCCTACGTCGGGAGGGGGCTGAGCATGTCGAAAATAAAAAATTATTAATGTACAGAACGGAAACAAAACAAAATACAAATATAAAACCTACATAATAATAATAATAATAAAAGCAAAACAAAATACGCATTTGTGTGTGTACTTTTGTAATATAAATATATGAGTATTACACAATGTATTTGATAATAATAATTTATCAATACCAGTTGAAGAGCAAGTTTCATAAATACTAGCGACTTCCAAGAACTTGTCATATTCAAATTTATTTACAAAATTTAATACTTATCTTGCTGATTTGTACGATTTATAATTAAAGTCGTATTGTAATTTTAGGGTCAAAGTACATTATTAATGCGTTGAATACATCATTATTGTATGGAAGGGGGGGGGGGGCGATGAAACTTATGATTGTGAAAATTGGGTCGTAAATATTGAAAGTTTGAGAAGCACTGACGTATACAACTAAGACTTCAAATATCATTATTGACCAGAGACATCACAAGACGTTTTCTAGTACAAATACGTTGCTGCCCGGGGTACATCATATAATTTTTTCCGATAACACAACGTAATTTGCTGGGCATTATGCAATTAGATTAAGGTTATTCAAGTTGTCTGAAATGTTTTTTCTCACAACGTTATTTGATTACATTACATACGTACAACATTACATTCAATTGATCATTACCGTAAAATTTGAAAAAAAAAAGACACATCTCAAATTTTTGAATGATGGGGAATTTTCCGGTGAATTCTGCATGGATAATTTATTTGACTGTTTAAGGTATCCGACTACGTTCGGAACCGTGATTTTAAAAAAGCACATAAATGGATAATTTTCATGATATTTAGTGTCACTTAGAATAGAATACATGTATAAAATTGTTTTAAAGACATTTTGATAAAATAAATTTATTTAAATGCAATATATTTCTGCAAAAAATTAACTTAGAATAAACTTTTTTCAAAATGTTCTCCTTTTATAAAAATGCTTCTAAAATAATAATATTTTGTGTGTGTGTGTGCTTATATAAAGTAAAGACTTCTCCAGAGAGTCTGAACTATTTTTTTTTAAAAAATTCACATTATTTTCAGAGTTACAACCCATTGAAATAATTATCGGCGTTTTTTTCTTACAATGTCTCCCTTTTGTTGTCGTAAGACATGGATAAACCCACTTCTAAGTTATATATTTCAAAAATTCTAGTTGAGCCTCTGTACAGATGTCTGAGCTATATACAGGCAAAATATTATTATAATAGAAGCATTTTTCACAAAATGAGAATATTTTGAAAATGGGTCATTCTATGTTCATTTTTTGTCAAAATATTGTACTTAAATAATTTTTTATTGCAATACTATTCTTAAAACAATTTTATATTCATTTTCTAATCTAAGTGACACTAAATATCATAAATATTATCCATTTACACGCTTTTGCAAAATCACGGTTCCGACCGTAGTCGGATACCTTAAGAACAAAATATTTTGATTATGATGAATGGATATAAAAAGAAACTATATAACTTTTGTACTAAATCTAAAACCAATCCAGGTTCAGATTATTGCTACGACGCACAGTGCGGTGTTGGTACCAAAATGTTGTCTCAAAACCTAACTTTTTTAATTCAGGATTGGTCCTTTTCACTGGCGTAGCTAGTTCTGAGTGGGTCCTGTATCAAAATTCCTTCGGACCCTTTTTTTAGATATGTTAGAGGGACTGTAGTTACACATGTTGGGGCCCCTGTAGCTTGGGGGACCCGTATCACTGATACGGTGGTACCACGCCACTGGTCCATTACAATAAGCTAAGGGTATAATATAACAGATAGCGTGTTAAAGGACAGTTAATTTGGGAAGCGTTAGTTGGAATCTCGTTTTCACTTATGTTGTGCGGTGAAATTATTTTCGCTTTACGCGTTATTTTAATCTCCATTTAAGTGAACAAGATAGTGATCCACTGAAAGCTTTCAGGATTGATCATAATGAAGGAGGGATGTGCTTTATTATTAACTTTTTACTATAAGTTTATGAAGAATGTTTAGTCCTTTTTACCTGTGATATGGTAATACCTGCGGTGTCCAATTTTACGTTAAAAGAATTTTCACAAATTAGTATTTTTGTTATTTTTCCATCCACTCTTCCGAGTAAAAAATTAAAAATAATCTCATTAAACAATATCGTATGATTTTATATTTAAAGGAAAAAGTGGGGGAAAGTTATTTTCTGTGATTTTCTTATAATTGTGTGTAACAGTTTTAAAACTTTGGATTTTTTTTTACTTTGCTTTGTATTTTCTGGCATTATGTGTCCCATGGATGATATGAAAGCGACCGATACCATATATTGATATGCATGACCAAATCATAAAACTATGTGGGTTCCTTACAGTTGTCTAGATGCAATCAGGATAAAGTATTTTTCTAATTCTACATGTTACATATTTTCGGCTATCACTACCGAAAAATGATATCTTAGTTTCATCGCTCCATGTAACTTGTTGTTGTTGTTACTAATGCCACCTGATCGGCAAAGGCCAGATCAAGGCCCACGAAATTCATCATGGTAAAGGGCTAAGTGACGCCTATCGTTAGCCGTAGCTTTGAGCACCATACAGGTGACAGAACGATTTAGCTCGGTTTCACTCCAATTTAGAGGGAGAACACCCTGGGGGTGATCAGGGGCCTCCCACTTCTTTTCCCCTTCAACCAATCTCACGAGAGGGCTTGCGGCTCGACGACTATTTAACCCTCTAAGCGGTCTGCTCTTAAAGTCTTGCCATTCTGGAGATGCTTCGAAAATGCACCGCACGTATTTTTTTGCCGTCGGGTGGGGTTCTCAAAAGCGGTTGAGCCATATTTTTAAGAATGTGGCTCGGCCACTTTTGGGAATCTTGCTTGAAGGCAGAAAAAGCATCTCTGGAATGACGGGATTTTACGTGCAGACCGCTTGGAGGGTTAAAGTACCCCCATGACGCGAAGGCACTATACATTTACAAACATCCATGCCTTCTCCGGGATTCGAACCCAGTCCCAACGGCACAGCAGTCAGTGTCGCTAACCACTATAATGGATGGACGACCCCATGTAACTTTTGACTACTAATCATTTGTCCAATTAATGTGTTCCTTTGTAAACTGTAGTCTTTTTTTAGCTCGGCCCTAAATTGAGATAAGGCTTTTTTCGTGGAATTCTACCTCTTAATCCAACATCTACTAATCTTCTGATTGTTTTTGAACAGACTGAATCACCAGCACCATTCACATAACTTCTCATGAGCATTGGTAACATTATTTTATCTTGGAGACATATTATTTTTGTTCTTCTATCATCAAAAAATGCAGTACACCTTTTTCGGCCTTTTCCTGCTTCGTTTTTTATTAAATTTGTCTTCCTGACATATTAAACAAAACTTTCAGTCTCCAGATGTAGTCATTGATCTTGCCTGTCTTGTAATTTTAACTTAGGAAAGTCCCCTTTCTCGTTACGCATCTCATTCTAGGTGTCCAATTCATTCTTTTATTTGATTTCATTGCGTCTTGACTAAATATCATTGTTGTCCTGATCTCAATCCTATCGAAAACTTGCTGCGTGGTTTGAAAACTCTTGTCCGAATGAGGTACCCATGTTATAATAGGGATTTAATTGAGGCTATTGTTGTTTTCTGCCATCATGTTATAACGAAGGAAGAACTTAAAACTATTTACAGCTCAATGAAACATCGATGTGCAGTTGTATTTTATATAAACAAGTAATATAAAAAAATTTTTTTAAGTCAATTCCTACTTAGATCAACAAAGAAAATTTTTATTTTAGCTACTTTTTATTAAATAGTTACAATTAACATAAATATGTATATACATAGGACAGAATCACAACATTAAGTGGTAATTAATTTTTATTAATTATCATTAAAGCTGTTTTCGGCAAAAGTACGAGAGCATGAACTAAACGTGAAGCATATTTTCAGACAGAAAAATACCTCAAACTTTATGAAATTTGGAACATTATAACTCATACCTCTGTTAATTTCAAAATATTTAATGAATACTCTACTTCTCTTTTGAATACGTGCAGGGATAGCTTATTTAAAATTACGATATAGGAAAAAAAACCGTGAAACACATTTCGTACCAGAAAAAATGGGTCAACTCGGTTAAAAATGAGATGTATGATTAAAAATGCTATTCTTTAAAGGATAGTGAAGCCAGAATATCATATTAATTATTCATTTCTTTTATATCTGAAGAAATGTTCCAAATTTGGGTCCTATTCCTTAACATTGACCGAAGATAGCCTTAATGTATCGTATTGTCATCCAAAACAATCGTGTATATAAAATTTCAGTTCAACTGAATGCTTTAAAACGTGAGAAAAAAACCTTTTCAGGTTTTGACACAAGTCGCCAAAAATGATGCCAACTTGGCTGTGTGTGTATTTGTATTTCTTTAAATAATAAGTTTTAATCAATTAATTTTTATTAATTATAATTAAATTATTGTATTGTCATCCAAAATAATCATGTATATAAAATTTCAGCTCAATGTATTAAAAAGCGCTTTAAAATGTATTTTATTAACGATTGAAAACTACAACAAGATATATAAATAAATAAATGGAGAGTGTGAGCTAATAGTAGGAATTGAAAAAGTAAAGGCTACCACACTAAATATTGATAACCCAAAGCTATCATCAGTATCTAATGTATGTGGATAGTTATTTAGCATACCTTTTTTAGCGTTGAAAATATTAAAATTTTGTTTTTGTATTGAATTCAGTATTAAATTCTCTTTAAAACGATGTACAATACCTAGAATTTTTTGTGCAATGTAACATTTTCTGTAAGTATACAAACTTAGAAAATATAACAATTTTCAAGTTTCCACAATTTTGGCCACCACTGTATATCAACACACACACACACACACACACACACACACAC
>BMAV01012831.1:204108-219709 GCA_019973955.1 Trichonephila inaurata madagascariensis
CTCTACTGATCTCCAGACCTCCTTTTCTGCAATTTCATGTCTATCTGCTAAATTTTTACATTGTTGCTTAAGTTTTGCACACCAGTGTAAGTATTGTATTTATCATTAAAACATTCTATAATCTAATTTTTTTAATATAATTGACTCATTAATAGTATTAATTTATGATTCAAGTGTCACCTATCCGTGCACTATATTTAGGAACAAGGATATGTGCTTGTTTTTTTTTTCAGAAGAACTGTCTAAGTCTAGATCTATTGAGATTAAACGCAATTGACTTACATATTATTCTGAGTTTTAATTTGTTTTTATACTTTGTTTTTGTATATATATAGAGCCACTACGTTGAGAAATATATTTCACTTAAACACAATATTTTGAATGGCATTAAAATGTTTATAGCTGTGTGAGAAATTCCATGTATTTTGCATGAATTTGCAACCTAAAATTTCGGAAATGTTCTTGCTTAAATTTATATTTTAACGTCAAATCCGTTGATATGTTGTTCCCTTTTCTTCATTATAGGTTTTGTTTTCCACCAATGTAAAAAGGTGCATTTTCCACTACAAAACTTGAGACATAGCCATCCTGCGATAGTTATGTCTAGTGGGATCCGCGTAAGCTAGAGGTGTGGGATTATCTAAAAGATGAGACATTTTGTGATTCTTAACACAACTTTTATTAAGAATAACTTAAATTACTTAATTCTAAATAACAACTTTCTTTAAGTGAGAATAAGCCACCAATTAAACTGAATATGCAAGTCAGATCGCACAACTAGATAACTTATCTTAATTATATTTATTTAACTGTCTAATCTAACTTCCTATACAAAATATTACCTTTTATAGAGTCACCTTCCTTCCTAGGTTGAAGATATTCCTATTATGTTATTTGTAGGTGAGAATACTCAGGCTTTCTTAATCCTTCTTATAATTAATGACGATGAGCGTATCCTTCTTCCAGAGCTGTAGGACGTCTAACATTTATTCCGAACAATTCCGTACTAAGTTATCTCTAGGCTTGCCGTTCTATCTCACCAAACCCTCTATCTTTTAAAGTATATCCCATTTGCATATTCGTTCTGTTTCTCTTCTTGGTATTGGGTTGGAAAAGTTTTGCCATTAATCGTGGCTGTCAAAGAACTTAGGAGTTATGTTAGAAGAAGAACGCGAGAGATGTCACAAACTGTTCAGTTTTGCAAGGCATTGTGCTAACTAATGAGTATAAAATTATCTCGTGGAACCCAAGATAGTAAACAATATAATATTCCCAATCCAGTAGGAAGTATATACACTGAAGAACCCCCCCCCCGGAAAAAAAAACTGGTACACCTGCCTAATATTAGTGTGGAGCCCCCACGAGCACGCAAAAGGGATGGGCCTTCAATTACTGGATTCAGTTAATGCCTGAAGTAGTGCTGGAGGTAATTGAATCCTTCAGGGCTGCCCATAAATCAATAGGAGTAAGAGGAGGGGAGGGAGATCTCTTCTGAACAGCACGTTGCAAGGCATCCCAGATATTTTCAATAATATTCATGTCTGGGGATTTTGGTGGCCATCAAAAGTGTCTAAATTCAAAAGAGAGCTCCTGGAGCCACTCTAGCAATTCTGGACGTGTGGGGTGCCGCATTCTCCTGCTGAAATTACCTAAGTCCGTCGGAATACACAATGGACATGAACGGGTGCAGGTCATCAGACAGGATGCTTACGTACCTGTCACCTAGCAGAGTCGTATCCATACGTAACAGAGGTCCCATATAACGCCAACTTCACACGCCCCATACCATCAAAGATCCTTCTATATAACTTAGAAGTGGGTTTATCCATATTTTACGACAACAGAGGGAGTTTTGCTTTTTAAATTTTAAGACCAATTTTAAGAAAAAAACGTCGATAATTATTTCAATGGGTTGTAACTCTGAAAATAATGTGACTTTTTCAAAAATTCATTCTAGTTGAGCCTCTGTACAGAGGTCTGAGTTATATACAGGCAAAATATTATTATAATAGAAGCATTTTTCACAAAAGGAGAACATTTTGAAAAAAGATTATTCTAAATTAATTTTTTGCCAAAATATTGTATTTGAATAATTTTTTTTTTGTTAAAATGTCCTTAAAACAATTTTATACATGTATTCTAATCTAAGAGGCACTATAAATATTATGAAATTTATTCATTTATGCGCTTTTTTAAAATCACGGTTCCGACCGTAGTCGGATACCTTAAGAATACATATACCTTACGAATCGCTGAGATGGTGCGTGTCTTTAACTGTTATTGTTGAATAGCCTCTGGAAAGTGTAAACTTCTTTATGAATCGCTCTGTATATAGTTGTATAGTAATATATACCACCAAATGATTGAAAATGCTTCCTATCCCTTTAAAAAAAAATTCTAAATAAATAAAATTTTAACTTTTCTCTCTTTAAATATTTTATTACATCAAGTATACTTTTTCAAGGGTGGGAAAGGAAGGGAAGAGGGTTTGCTCCAATTTTTCTTGCCAATTTTCCTATCTAGAAAAAGTGTTCCACGTTAATGGAGAAGTCATGCTGTATCAAGAGAACATTTTACTCTTTATCTGCAAATACAGTGGTACCTCGACATACGAGTTTAATTAGTTCCGCAACCTTGCTCGTATCTTGAATTACTCGTATCTCGAAGCAAATTTCCCCATACAAAACAATTGAACTACCATTAATCCGTTCCAACCTCCAAAATGTCACCCCAGTTATTTTTGTTACGTGGTTTTGAATAATAAAAACGTATTTATAAATATCAAATATTTATTGCACGAAAACAAAAAAGAGAATGTAAAGAAATAAATTAGATATCCTCACTGGTCTTTGCCTTTTTCTCTACATTTTTCTCGCTTTCACCTGTAGGCCGTTTAGAAAAAAACATGTCCAAGGAGGTTTGTTTCTTCCTCCCTCTCAGAATGTTCCGGAAATGAGTTAGGCAAGTGTCATTAAAAAGGTCAGATGCACGACCTGTTGCAACTTTTTTTCTGGGTGTTTTTTTTCCACGAACTGTGAAACTCTCTCCCACATTCCTAAGATCCTACCGAACCGAACCGAACCGAATTTCGAATTTCTCGAATTTCGCTCGTAACTAAAAGCAAAAAATCACTTGCTCGTCGGCTCGTATCTCGAAAAACTCGTATGTTGGGGCACTCGTATGTCGAGGTACCACTGTATTTTTTTCCTTTTTCTGATTTTGAAAATGTGCGAGCAATTTCGATATTCTGTATCGAATTTCCAAAATTTGTTTCTCCTACAAAGCATTACTGGTTTTGTAAATAATTAATTTTTTTTTGACTCTCAGCTCTATGCTCGTAACACTGATTCAATGTGCGACATAGCCATCCTGTGATGACTATTTCTATCCGGATCCGCGTAAGCTAGAGGTGTGGGATTATCAAAATGATGAGACATATTGGGTTCTTAATACAACTTTTATTAAGAATAACTTATATTACTTAATTCTAATTAACAACTTTCTTAAAGTGAGAGTTAACACCCAATTAAACCTTGTATTCAAATCAGATCACGCAACTAGATCATTTATCTTAATTATAATAAATAAACCGATTCATCTAACTTCCTATACAAAATGTTACCTTTTGTAGAGTCTCCTTCCCTCAACGATTGAGTAATACCTATAATGTAACTGTATATGCGAAGATTCCAACTCTTTATAATGGACGTATCTTTCTTCCAAAGCTATAGGACATCTAACTCATGATCCGAATGATTCCACACTAAGTTATCTCTAAACTTGCCGCTCCTTATCATCAAAGCTTCTATCCTTTTAAAGTATATCTCATTTACATTTTTGATCCGTTTATCTTCTTGGTATTGGGTTGGAAAAGTTTTGCCATTAATCGTGGCCGTCAAAGAACTTAGGAGTTATGTTAGCAGAAGGACGCGAGAGACGTCACAAATGTTGGATATATTACGTACTAGATATTGCTTAACAATGATTTTTATTATTCCCTAGTACGAATTCTAAATAAAGTTGAAATAGATCGATTAACTGTTAATTATCCTCCAATAATACTGAAATGCACTGCTTTTTCACCGTAAACATGAATATGTAAATGCAATAAAATCATAATAATCTGAATGTTATTTCAACTTTATTTAACACAATGAGTAAAATAAATTAAAGAAAATCTTGTAATAAGCTTGTAATAAATCTAAATCTTTAATAAATCTCGTAATTCTTGTTGCTTGAAGAATGAAGTTTTTTATTGTCTAATTTATTATTATTATTATTTTTGGACACTAGTAACAAAAAATGTAATCCAAAAAGTTAATTTTCTTTAGCGTATTTAGTACTTTTTACTAGAAAGTGTCGTCTTCTCTTCAAGTTTTTAAACAGTTTTATTCATATTTTATATCCAAATTTGCTTTCATATTGGTACCACACTTGTATAAATTCACCTACCTAAACTTTTATTGTAATAAAATTTATCTTTAAAAAATGCACATTTTATTAGTGACTTTTCTTTATTTGAATTAGCGTAATCGTTAGTGGAGTTATGTAACGTAAATAATGTAACTGTTTATATTTCAAGAACAAAACTATTTTTCATGCAAATCAATATCGAATGGTACGTTTTCGACCATAGTCAGTTTGACAAATTAAAATTGTCATTTTTTGCATCAAAATGTTTTACTGAAATTTTTATGAATAACTATCATCCATACATATTCGTATCGAAATCTACCTTTTAATTTAATTGTTAATGTAAGGCATCAATTTGATTGGAAAAAATTAAACAATTAGCTGAAACTTATTTTTAAACTTTGGATAAGTGCAATTTGCAGGCAGATTTGAGTGGTGTAAGGTTTTCCCGCCTTGCAGCTGCAAGGTTGGCTTCCAGATATATGCAGATAACATTACGTCGTTCATATTCACAGTTGCACTCTTAAGATATTGCGGGGTATTTTCTTCTGACATATCGCCGACAACCGATGGTCGTAAGAAAAACAACGGCTGGATACCACCGGCAAACCGTTCCTCCAGAGAAATTCGAGGTGTAAGAAGGGATCGCCTCCCCCTAAAAGAGTGGAGAGGTCAGTCCGCTTGACGCACTCGAAAAGGGACGTTATGAATTTGCCTCCTTCATTGCCAAATAAATATTCTGCAGAATTGAAATACGGAATAGTTTGAATAACTTGTATCTAAATATAAGTATTATAATTAATAGCTGTGGACGTAATAACCCTTTCGCGGGCAGTGGCTAATAGGTCTAGCCACATGTTAAAAAGTTTTTTTCCAAGCGGGTGATGGATATTTAGTCTATCCACATGCGTTAATTGAAGCTAAAACGCATAGAAATCAATACAGATGGCAGGACAATACCTTTTTTTACATTTCATGTCCCGTGATGGGTAATTAAAAACAGTTTTTCAAGATGTAAATCTTCAAATTGTGTTTTGATTACTATGATCTTTGAAAAAAAATTCGACATGTCTTAAGTATACTTTTCTCTCATCTGAATGAATTAAGCAAATGTGCAATAAAAAAGGGTTTTATTTAGGTTTTTGGAAAGCTTTTATATGTGGATTAGAGGCTCCTACCACTGTCCACATAGAACAGAAAAAATGACAAAGAAATTTTCGCTATTCCTCCACTTGAGAGAGAGCACTTAGGGTCGGAAATATAAACAAACTTTGTTTACAATAAGTGGTACAAGTTTCTCGGGTTCGAATATCTTTCTTTACAGCTTTTCTGCTTGGAGAAAACGTTTGCATATTATAAAGTTCCACAGTAAATAGCTCATCAAATTTGTGAAATAACTAATTTAAATTCTCAAAAATATATTACTTTATTCCAAACTTTTTATACTAAAATTAAATTAAATGTAAAATGTGGATGTATACTAATTTCAATGCATATTCTGTTGTGGCTAATGCCACTTGTCTGTCGTAGTCAAAACGAGGCCCACGTAATTCATCGTGGCAAGAGGCTAGAAGTATGCCTGTCGTTGGCCTAGGCCTTGAGCACCATACAGATGACAGTACGAATTAGCTCGGTGAAATTCCCCGAAGAGACGATAGATGTCGATACCACCTATCTCCACCTCCACAATTTCGCCATGGCACTGGAGGGGAGGGAAATATTCTCCAGTCCCCTGCACTCGTGATTCAGTCCACAAGACTTTCGGACCCACTGATTTAACGAGCACATGCTCCGTGTGTACTCGGAGGGTATTTGGTGGCATCGGGCATCAAACCCAGGCCTTCCGGTCTGGAGTCTGATGCTTTAACCACCAGGCTACTCACGGCCAATGTATATTCTAAGTATTCTCTGAGTATTTTATATATATATTCTAAGTAAGTATTTTATGTTGTATAATTATTCTACTATTATTTAATTACACTTATATGCTTTGTATTTAATTGTTATTAAAATAGTTATTAAATAAATGTTAATTTTTCATAAAAAGTAAGTTAAGTGCGCAATGGCTATAACGTCTAGCCACCACCCAGGTAAAAAAATCTTGATTAGATTTTTTTTTTTGTGACTAAATAATGTTTATAGAGGATGAGAACATTACATTTATCAGGTACTTTATCACAAAAAAGTGTATTTTAGGTTTGTGCCCGTTTTAAAGGGTTAAATCAATTATTAAATTCAGTGGAGTAACGGAAAACATTAGAGTCCCCCTGCAAAGTCGGGTTTTGGACCCCAAACCAGATCTTACTAAGGATTGCAAAACCATAACATCAGGCTTTTGACCCCTTGGTATCCTAGACACCCCCTTCAATGAAGAAGCTGATGGGGGTGTATGTTAAGACACTGATTTAATTTCTTAAGTCTTGCCTACTCATTTATTTTCCCAAAATGCCACAGGGACTGTGGTTGCAAACTCATGATTGATTTTGTATTTGTCAAGACGCGGGTTTTAATCCTGGTGACTCTGAAGACTAGTCCCGTGAATGCGCTGATGCACGTTAAACCTGTTGAGACTTAAACTCCTCCCGTTGACTTGGTGCAGCAGTTTTGGGGAGTGCAGATTCAAATGTCATCCTCGTCACTTGACCAAAAATGGCGAGTACCGTCGCCAAGAGCCCTAGTGTCACTTTAGAGTGCTGCGCTAACACTCACTCACTCACATTCGATATGCATTACACAGAGTGATTCATAAAGATGTATACAGTTTCAATGCACTATAAATCAAGAACAATGTAAGATATTACGTGTTATTTATAACAGAATTGTATGGGGTTATCTTAAGTTTTGTCAGTGGCAGTCACAGATGTTCTATGTGGGAATCCTTAGTCACACGACATATATCGAGTCGGTAATCCATTTCCACCCAAAAGATTGCTAGGGTATCTGAATCAAGTCCACAGATAGTGGACTTGTGTGTTCCACCGGCTTTTGTGTTGCGTCATTGTGTGTGAAGGCTTGTGGGTTGCGTCATGTGTCTGACAGTTGTGATTGATGTTTCAGCTCAACTAGATCAACAGGAAGAGAATGGACGAATAGCTTGTTCCTTACGTACTCTCCCCCCCGGAAGAAAACGCAAGGTGTTAAGTAAGGACATCTGGGGGAAAGGTCGCTGAGTAAGTGGCATTTTCTACTCCACGCGGCACATACAATACATTGGTAAGGGAGATATATTCGTCGAGGTAATTTCGCACATTGGTCGACCAGTGTGGAAGTGCACCATCCGGAATGGAGAATGAAGTTGTCAATATCGTCTTACAACTGTGGCATCAACCAAAGAGTTAACATACCTAAACATTCCAGGACAGTTTGTAAAATTCAATACCACAAAAAATCTGAAGGAAGATTATAAGCTCAGTACCTTCTGATCCGAAACCGAGTACTTTAGTCACCATGCCAAAATGATCATCGTAGCATGGAGACTATTACTGGCTTATATAGATAGCACCCCCACACACTCCCCTGCCAGTGATTCGGCGAATAGGCGAACGAACGACACCATAATTATGGCGAGAGTGTCAGTTGTTGCGTCATTTTGAGTGCGATGGCTTGTGGGTTGCGTCATCGTGCGTGATAGCTTGTGGGTTGCGTCACGTGTCTGACGGCTTGGTTGCATTTGCGGTAGATAGATAGCGCCACGACTACTGTGCTGGAAGGTTGTGGTTCCTTTGTACGGCCAGGGTCACCAATGAAGGAAGACTAGAACTCAGTACCTTCTGTTCCGTAAAAGAGTATTTTAGCCACCATGCAAAAATGATCATCGTAGTTTGAAGGTTATTACTGGCTTATATAGATACCATCCTATACAAATCTTTTCCATTGTAGACGCCGCCATTTCGATAGACTATTCACATAACACTCTCGCTATTGTCTGTTTCACTTCCATCAGGGGTGAAACACAAACTTTAAGGCTACATCTACCTTACAGTTGGCTGAGGCGGTGCATATCCTTGACAGTTATTGTTTCATAGTATTTGGAAAATGCTTACTTCTTTATGAATCACCCTATATTTTAGCCTTCAAGACTAAGGAATAAAAGATTTTTAAGAGATAAAGAAGTAAATAAAACAAAAAAAATGTGTTCATGCAAAAACTAAATTTTTCAAAGTATTCCAGAATATCTGGAAATGAAGAAAAAATGTACCTTGAAAGAAAAATGCATGCTTGAAAGGAAATTAAATTAAAAAAGAAAGTATATGGAATTTTAAAAATATTTTATACAATACATATGTGAAAAAATTATATTTCTCTGAATCCACAATTTAAAAAGAAAAAAGTTTTTTGAAAATATTTGAAGAATTTAGTGAAATGTTTGTTCGATTAAAAGGCAGAAAAATATCGATGAAATTTGCACAGGGGAAAAAATGGGATTGCATTTTATATTTGCTTAAAGCTCCTTATTATTTTTTTAAAAAAATACATTTTTAATTACACCATATTTTCCTTATATAATGGAATTTCTGTAAACATTTATTAAGTTAAAGAACAATTTCTAAAATTAATAAGAAAATAAAAATTTATAATAATTTAATTATTTTAGAAACTTTGCAAGTTTTAGTTTATATATTACCATATATAAAAAATCTAACTATCATCTTCATTACAGAATTAATTAAATTCCGATAAGTATCATACGTTGTTTTGAAAAGAAATTATTTCAGAAACTAAAAGAAATTATTAGATGTAACAAAAAAGTTCAAAGTAGAATTTGTAACATTTTTAAGATAAAAGGCTTGTATAAACAGTTATTAATTTTTGAAAATTTTTACATATAATGTTTAATATACACTAAATATTATATAAGAATTACTTTAATTCAAAGAAATGCAAAAGAAGAAATACATTAACTGAAGTTAATTAATTTACGATAAAAATATAATAGAATGAATTAATATATTAAGAGATTTGTAACTATTAATTCTCTTAACTCTTCACGAATGCTAATATCGGCTTAATTAACTATTTTAAAAAGTATGCTTTTTATAATTGAAGAAAAGAAGAACTTTTTCTTCATAATGTCTTCTGATGTAATAGAGCTCTTAAAAAAATCGCGAACAAGTTTAATTATTTGAAAAGATCGTCAAGCAGAAAACAACTTTTTTGTTCAGCTGTTCAAACAAAAATATTAGTGTTCACTAAAAAAAAATAATCTCTCGCATGTCAGAACACATTTCATTAAATTCGCATATCTTTTTAAAAATATAATTCTTAAAATAAAAGTACAAATAATGGTATATAATTTAATAGGTTTAATGAGTATTAAATATTACTTAGAATCGGATGCGCAAAATAAAATAAATAAAAGTTTATTAATATATTTATCATTGGTAGCTTAGAAGTTAGAGCATTAGACTCCAGATCGGAGGGCTTGGGTTCAATACTCGATGCCACCAAATACTCTCCGAGTACACGCGGAGTACGTGCTCCGTTAAATCAGTGTGTCTGAAAGCCTTGTGGGTGATCGCAGCAGAAACCACGGGTGCAGGGGCAGGAGAACATTTCCCTCCCCTCCAGTTCCATGCCTAAATTGTGGAGGTGGGATAGGTCGTGTTTCCATTTACCGTGTAGAAGTCCAACCTGTCTCAGGCTCTGGCAGCTTTCATTCCTTCCCGTCGGGAAGGACACGACAACAACAACAACATCATCATTTGTATTTTTAGTTGTTAGATTTTAAAAGAACATTAAAGAAAGAGAATACACGATTCTGTATTATTCTATGCTCTTTTTTTCAACTCCTACTATTAGCTCACACTCTCTATATATTTATTTATTTATCTTGGTGGAATTTTAAATCGCTCATAAAATACATTTTAAAGCACTCAATTGAGCTGAAATTTTATATACATTATTATTTTGGGTGACAATACAGTAATTTAATTAAAATTATTAAAATTAATTGATTAAAACTAATTATTTGAAGAATTACAATTACACACATACACAGCCACGTTGGCTTTATTTTTAGTGACTTGGGTCAAAACTTTAAAAGATTTTTTCCCCTCACGTTTTAAAGCATTCAGTTGAACTGAAATTTTATATACACGATTGATTAGGATGACAATACGATACTTTTAATGATAATTAATGACAATTAATTGCTACTTAATATTGTGATTCTCTCATATGTATGTACATATTTATGTTAATTATAACTATTTAATCAAAAGTAGCTAAAATAAAATTTTCTTTGTTGATCTAAGTAGGAATTGACTTACATTTTTTTTTATTTTTATATTACTTGTTTATTTAATTAAAGCAATTAATAATTTTTTCTTCATAATTTAAGATTCAATATTCTAAAAATAATTTGAATCCCAATTTTTAAAATATGGTTTCAAGTTCTTATTAAGTTCCATACATATTATATTTAAAAATTCTCACTAGTTACTATATATAACTATATTTTTAGTCTTGAAACAATACGCTTTACCTTGTTATTAGGTAGTTCAGAATTGTTTTGAGAAGCAGTCCAAATGAAGAGAATAATCTTTCTCCTTCCCTTCTTTTTCATACGACAAAAATGGTTTTTCTTCTTACAAGAACAGCGGAGATTAAACATACACACAACATGTATAGCATAAGTAATTTCCCCATACTTATTTAAATGTTCTTAGGATTTCATTTATGTGTATTTATCTACTTCTGTAAAACACTTCGGGGAAAAACTACTGGTTTAAAACTATTTTTTAGAATTCAGGCTGTTTTTAAAATATTTTAAATCTAATTATCTTGTTGACGTTTTTCATAGATAAAAATAAAAGTAATGTAAGAAATAGGTTATAATTTTATCTTTATACTCCTTTTTAATATATTTTTCACTTAAAATGTTACCATTTATTTCCTTATTTTTAAAATTTTATTTGAAAATTTTTAAATAGTTTCAGACATTTTACATAGATGACTACCTTTCTACAGAACAACTTTTTATATGGTCATTTCAATTTCCAGTTCCCATTTATTCTTCTTTTATTAATTGCTCCATTTTTCAATTTTATTTTTTGGATATTTTCAATATATTTTTGAATTTCACATTGCTTTTTCTTTTAATTGCTACTGTAACTCTACATTCTCTACTGTTTACATTTAAATAATATACTTTCAAATTTCTTATATCCGTGTATACGAACACTCATAGCATAGAGTTTGATAGTAAGGGTTTGCGAGTGGCCGATTGACAACCATCAATAAATCGATTGATAAAATGATAATAAGTGATATTTTCTTTAAATATTTTAAGAGTGAAGTAAAGACATTATTTTGTTTCACTTTCCTAACAAACTGAAATTACACATTAGTCATTTTAATGCTAGAACTTATATTATTACTTAACCTTTATAAATACTGTAACTAGTGTGATGTTTAGTATTCATGATCTCATGTAAATCAGAACATACTGTAATAACGTAATTTGGTAATCTGTTTTACTAAACTGAGGAATTTTTTACCCCAGTACATTCTTCATAACGATATCTTCCTTTTGGTTTTTCTCTGCTATGTTTACTTTAGTTAAGAACTTTTAATACCCTCAATAAGCATTTTACGTATTGCGATTCCATTTTCCAATATTTTTTATTTAATTTTTTTTTTCTACTGTGAATAGGATTCAATTTTTCTCTCTTTAGATACTGGAGTTAAGATTTCTCAGAAATAGAAAAAGAATAAAGCTGCGACATCTAGTTCTATAATTCAATAAAATTTAAAATGTTTCTATGATTTATTTTTTTTAAATATTGCGGAAACATTACACTAAAACAAAAAATTTTACATTAACAATATTTTTAGCAAATTTTTACTATTCAGAATTTGATAAATTTAAAAAGAATCCGTTAATTTTTATATCCTTTCATTGTACATATGAAAAAAAAATCATTTGTATAAAACAATCATTTGTATATAACAATCATTTGTATATAACAATCATTTGTATATAAGTAATTAAGTATTAAACAGCGTTGGAACAATTTTCAAAACTACTTCTTATATTGCAATAAGTGATACATTAATGTAAAGGGAAATATTGCAAGTTTTTATTTCCACCAATGATCAACAGCACGTTCAAGATTGCTGTAATTGTAATCCAAACATGGCGACGATGGCAGAGAAGAGATTTACGTATAAGAGTTGTGTTACAGAGTTACGTATAAGAGAGAGGATTACCCCCTCTCTCTCTCTTGCCCGCCTAGATGTGTGGGAGGAAGGGAATGAATACCAGACATGTTCAAAATCAACTTATTTATTGATCAACCAAATTAACAACACTGATTCACTTAAATTCAAGAAAATGTCTCAATGTAAACAATACAAGTGGAACAGCAACGAGATGCACGAATTATACGAAAACTATGAATATCGACCACTTTAATTTAGGATCAATTCAATTATCCCAATTAGCTCTTTTTGTTACTTTAAGTTTAGTAACCAATCGTCATTTTAAATCTTCATCTATTTAATATTTGAAACATTCAATAATTTGTAGTGATAACTGATTAGTAGCAGTCTCACCTGACACCTGGTTTTCTTTCTTTCCTTCTCCTTGAGCTAGCTAAAAAACCCTGACTATATATAGTAGATTTAATTTGAATATCACGGTTTCTTCTTCGGAAGGGTTGGTTGTGAATAAACGTGAATGAAAACCCAAAAAATTTCCCAAGAGGATTGGCGGAAGGTACGCGAATAAATCCGTCACTGAATATGCACTGTTTCTAGTTATTTCGGTGCAACATGAATTTAGAAATGGCTACGTAAAAGAAGCCCCAACCAACAAGAGCATTTTACGATAGTATCATCAATTTAAGAAAAAAAGGTTGATTGTGTAAAAAGAAAAGCAGGGCCGTCCCAGTGTCTCGAAACAGGCTGTGGAGGGGGGAGGGAGGTAGAGTTTTGTTCGAAACCCACGGAAGTCTTCCAGAGTTACCGCGTGTTAACTTGAGATGCCCCTGAAAACGATAAGGAAATTTTTACGATATAAATTACAGTTTAAGGAAACCAAAAAATACGCTTTTACGGTTAATCGAACTAAAAAGTAAAAAAAAAAATTCTTAACATAAGAATAAAATGATTAACGAGAAAATTTATGACATTGTGGTAAAAAAAAAGTGTAGTACTCTATATCAACTCTCTGTTATAATTTCTTATTAGTTCTATTCCGAAGTGCTGAGTTAGTGCAAAAATGTAGCACAAAATCCCCACGCTTTTACCACAACGTCAATAATTTTCTCGCTAACGATTTTATTCTTACATTAAGAATTAATTGTTTGCTTTTTAGCTCGATTAACTGTAAAAGCGTGTTTTTTAGTTTTTTTAAACTGTAATTTATTTTTCATTTTTTAATTCGATTCAAAGTAAAAGCATGTATTTGTAATTTTTTAAACTATCATTTATTCATTGATAAATTAATCTGGAATGCGTCATTTTTTAGGATCTGGCATCCTATTAATGTGTCGATACTGCCTGGTTTGCAAAATGTAGGGTTAGCTAAATGAAGGGAATCTGGAAGAGCTAATATAGAACATAAATTATTAGAAATATATAAAATATATAAAACTTAAATTATATAAGAAGAATATAGAACATAATATTTTTTTACACACACGAGCCTTTTTTTTTGTCCATTTTCAGAAAAAACTAGACAATTGTTTATATTAAGATAAGAAATTGCTGACGCACATTTTCGAATTTTAACTTAATCTTTTAGTCACCAAATCTGCAAATTGTATAATGAATCAGTCACAAAATCTGGAAATCGTTATTCCTGATTATCCTGATCAGGGCAATGGAACAAAAGCTGTGAGCAACTTACACCTGAAGTAGTTCCCTCACCGTCTTGCCTACTTAAGGGTGTAGGAGGAATGAAAGCAGAACCAGAAATTTCCATAATAACAATTATTTATTTACTCAAACACACTAACCAACAACAACTTGTTCCCGAAGTGAATGTCGAAGGAGTAGCACAGAGAAAGCAATGAATATTAAGCAAAAATGCTCAAAAAACTTATTTAACTCAACGTTATTTAACGTTGTTGATCGATTGAATATTAACGTCACACTGTTCAGCTACACGAGGGCTTTTGGCGACGGACCACATAATTTTGAACCATGGTCAAGTGACGTGGACGACACCTGAGCTGTCACCCCCTCTCCTAACTACCACACCACACCAACGGGAGGACGTTTCAGCTCTCGACAGATTTAACGTGCATCGCGGCCCTACATGATGGGTCTTTAGTGGTACTGGGCTCGAACTCGTGACAAGGCAAGCCACGATCCGATACCTATACCACTCGGCTACCGCGGCCGTAATCTAACGTGGATTCCTATCCTTAAATCTACTAATTTAACACAGTGGCCAAACACCACTTTTAATCTTTACATGCGAAAGTCAACTTTATTCAATCTCACCTGCGTAGCGAATGTAGCAGCCTCTCTGCCTCCTTCTCCTATAATTACAAAACTCTAACTTTATATAGTCGAACTAATCTGAAAATCACGGTTTCTAAGGAGAGGGATGGCCGAGAATTAAACGCGAATGCCAGCCCAAAGATTCCCCAAGAGGATTAATGATAGGATGCGTAAAGATCCGTCACAAAGTATTGAATTATTGTATTGTCATCGGTCCTTGACAAGTATGCAAAATTTCGAATTAATCTGACCTTTTAAAGAGTGTAAAAATCGAGTTCAGAGATTCCATTACATGCAAGTGAAACTTATAAAAGCATGTTAAAAAAAAATTAAATTTCAAGTTGTATCCCTTGCAATTAACCCAACAAATAAAATAGGAAGACAAGTAAGCATTTGTGCAGCATTACGAACCATTAATAGAGTAATGCTACACAATGTATGGAAGGAACTGGATGTTTTCCGTGTAAAACGAGAGTCAGATATCAAACACATTAGTAACAGAAAAAAAGTGTGCGTGTACTTATGTACGCTCGTAAGAAGTTATACTTCTTTGGCGTAACAAGATTAAAATCTTTCTAAAAATCTTTAGCAGGGCAAGCTGGACCAAGGACGAAAGGCGGTCACGAGCAGAGTTGTACGATACTAACCTTCAGTCAATCGGATCAGCCAAAACCTGAGATAATCACGATTTAAATAAATTTAAACCCCCCGCACTGGGACAATAGGACCAATAATA
>BMAV01012831.1:221408-240196 GCA_019973955.1 Trichonephila inaurata madagascariensis
ATAATTAAATTGAATTTTGATTTTAAAAAAAATCTACTAAAGGCTTTGATTTATCTTTTGAAAAATCTACATTAAGATTCCCACTTTAAATAATAGGCAATTTGTTCAGAAGAGTTGATCCGGCTTTAGTGTAGGCAACTAGCTCACTTCAGACTTACCACCTGACCGGGACATGTGCTCATGCACCTCAGCGCCCAGTGGTCACGTATACTGGGATGGGCACAGTAGGCTCTGGCCCTCATGGGCTGTTGCGCCACTGAGTTTGAGGTTGCTTATATATAATTTATATATTCACAATGTATAAAATATATTATCCTAACTTTTTGTGTTACCCTTTTTTTTTCCTTTTTTTTTTGTTATTTACCAGATATTTTAACATTGATTTCATTAAAACTTTTTACATGATTTTCAGTTGTTTCTTTCATGTATGTAGAGGTACAAATTCAATTGGTAATAACACAATGGATACTTTGGGAAGCAATTATTGGTTCCTATCTGTTGTTCATCGTTGAGGGTAAAGACTAATTCAAGGACAAGTTTTTCTATAGTGTCAATGCATAAGTTGGAGTTGCAGTTAATATTTAGACCTAATTGAAGGTCTAATTTGGGGCATTAATGTGCGAATTTGAATGTATTACCACCACTCCACTCGTAGTTTATCTTCTTGATATTACTTATGAAAAAAAAATTAAGTCAGTCCTACGTTGCCCATTCATTTATAATACAGGGCTTCTTAAGGGCATGGATATTTTTTGTTACTACTCTGTAGTTCAGTATCTTTCACCACAGAAAACGCAAAATAAAATAAAATGTTGATTTTTAGCCCTCCATTTGTAGCCATCTTTAATTTAAAACTTGTTTCTAACAAAATCTTACATATGTCTTAGGATGGTTTCATATGAGACAACTTTGTACCAGTAAAAAGGTTTTCTGACAACACTCTTCTAGGGTGAAGAGGGAAGAGAACTTTCATACGTGGACCCAAAGTGGTCTGAAAAGGGCGTGTCAGACTCATTGGTATAATTATTGAATCCACAGAAAAGCAATACAAAACATTCCCTATTTTCAATATACTAGTAGTTGCTTGTGAAGGGAGCTGCTTACACATATCCTTTTAGTTGAGTCAACTAATGGGAAGGAACGCGTAGTTTTGGAGAGCTTGAAGGAATGTTACAGCAACCAGTTCCAGTTGACCGGTTGTGAAGGGACCCAATCAATTTCACAATTCAAAACTTATTCCCGACTACCTTCTCCCTCTGTTATAAGTGGCACAAGTTGACTTGTGTAAAAAGGTAATAGGCAATTTGTTTCAGCGAATGGTTGCATATATACAGGAATCGGATTAAAAATGTATGAGGTACTGGCTAACAACCACCAGTACCAAAAATGAGATAAAAAACTTTTGTGGTCTCTCTTCATGTGCAATTTTTCTAATTAAATTATATAACGATCAATTCCTTATTAATCTTTAAAAAGGATTAATTTGGATTTTAAATTTTTAAAAAAATTGACTGTTCTTTAGATGTCATTTTCCATGTTATTGAATCTTAATGCATTCAGGAAGACATGATGGTCGCTTTTACACTATGTACATGCTTCAGATGCAACACGTAACGAATACATTAAGAAAATACAGCAGCAGTGACAAGATGAAAAGCCACGAGTAAGGCTTAGGACGGTCAAAGCGTACTCCCCCCGCCAAAAAAAAAAAAAAAAAAAAGGCTGCAGCTTATTTAAACCGAATAAACTACTATAAACTTTTAAAATCACATAACTTTACCCCCTTACCTGCCGATTAAAAGTGACGTGATTCGTCCCCCAGTGCCACCGTTTTTCAGCGTATACAGTGCATTTTGGGGAAACAAAAAGGCCTAATTAAGCAATAAGTAAATCTTTCGCAAACACAGTCTAGGTCATTTTTTGAATTATAAAACATTCAGAATAATTTTACTAAAATGATCGTACTTCGGAAAGTTATATATATACGTCTGGGGCATTTAACACACACCGGTAGCGTGGGACGTATATATACTCCGATGGCAGTTAAGGGGTTCATCTATGGAAACGAATTGCTCTATCCTGGTAAATGATCAATGTTGTTTAGCATTGCCGTTAAGGAGTAAATAAAAAATTAAGAATCCTTTAATGTCTTGGGGGATACAGGATCAAAATGAACAAAAGAAATGTCCTTTCTAGAGAATTTAAAACGATAATCATTTCATATAATTGAATAATTCCTTATCAAAATTTGTAAAAATACCTACAATATGTACTTATATACACAATCAAGTAATTCTGTCAAATAAAGCTATAATTTGTAAAAAAATATTAATATTTAAGTGTTAAAAATGCTAATAAATTACATCTAAATACTCATATAGTAAATTTGTACGCTTTATAGAACAATTATTTTATTACATAGAGTAGAATAATGAATAAAACTCCATGTCCAGACACAGACAACATGACTGTCCCTATAAATTTTACTACCAGTGTACAAAATTGTACGCTTTATAACACAAGTGCATAATAAAGATATTATTGGAAATATCTCAGACAATAAACTATATTCTTAATAACGAAAACGTGATCCATTTTTTCCACACGTGTTTTAACAACATACTAAACGCAGTAATACCAAGAAAAAATGCTGCAGTATTAAAGTTACTTCTCGACATTATAGCTTTTGTCTAGACAGATTCAGTTTTTTATGATGAAAAGTCGATAAAGAGTTCAACAGAAACTGGAAACTATTAAGCTATTTTAAGATATCTCGATCCTTAAAAGGCTTTAATTCGATAAAATAATTCCAAGTGAGTCTTAATTCATGAAATTATAACAGAACCGTAAATATATATCACCGTGAACCTTTAGAAAGCGAATAGAAGAAATAGCTTTTCAGAAGAGGACTTATAGATTGGTAACTTTTCCCTTTTTTTGCGATGATTGATTCTACCATGTACTGTCGGTCAGTGGCAACAAGATGTTCTGAAGAACTTTGGGGAAATTTTGCAGTTAAAAAAGCAAGTGAGAAAGAGGAAATGTAATACCTCCTTGACTGCAAATATTAAATTATTATCAAGTGATTTATTTATTTATTACCATGGAGGATAGACATTAACCAGCAAAGAATTTTACCAGTGGCACCCATGGACCCCTTTTTATAGGCAAATCTTGCCCCCAACTCCCAAGTGAAAAAGCTGCATAAATGCATAGTATAAGACTTACAAGTTTAAAAAAGGATTTTATTGACGAATTATTTATTGAAATTATAATTTTGTTTAAAATAAAATTAAAAAAACAAACTAAAAAAAAAACAAACAAACAACTAATGACTTGGATGAACTTGATGAGATGTTACGAGTATATTTATGTCCATCTCAATGTTTGTGAGTAGCAACCACAAATCTCCACGAGCACCAGTTTTTTGTTGGTTTCCTTTTTGTGTGTGATGAGGTTTATAACGGCACTGAATCCACTTTCTACTAAATTGGAAGATGATGAAGTAGTCAACAACTTCTGTACAATGACCCATAATGCAGGATACAAAATTGGGATCCCTCATTCGTGGATATTTCAATAAGATGCTCATTTATTAGTATGGATTCATCTGTATTTGGGATCTGAGTTAGTCCACGCGCAAAAGGGTTCTACACCCAGTAAGGAATATCCAAGTGAATTATTATTAATAATTTAAGTTTCCATATAAAAATAAATATGGGCCAAATTTTTTAAAATTTTATATTAAACTTTGCGCAGACCACCTGACATTATTTAGGAAACCCCAAATCAATTTTAATTTTCCACAGACCCCCTGATTAACATTGGGGATCCCCGAGGGTCCCTACTTTGTTCTTTGGGAATCACTGTCTTAGACTTTTTAAGTAGGTGACAGGATCATGATATTGACATTTATTTGTTTTGACTGCCACATATTGTTCAAAAGGAAGTTAGTTGAGGAAAGGCCCCCTCGGCTCCTTTGAAACCCACTAAATTCTTGAATGCATTATTTCGTTCGGTTGAAACATCGTCTTGTGAAGATGGAAGAGGAGTTGAAATATCAGAAAAAGCTACTAATGGCTATGAAATTTCTTAAAATTTGAAAAATACAGTGACTCCTGAAAAATTTATTCATGAAGTATATCCATTATTATTTCAAACATTCTAGTGTCACACATTATTTGAATGGCCACTTGAATGCATGGATTACTGTATATGATAAAGATATTTTCAGAGCTTTCAACACCCTTCTAACTTCTTTTTAATATTAAAAGATACTTAATGGACCTTTTTTATATCTTTCTGTAAATTGTTTTGCTATTGTATAAACTAAGGATGATTATTTAAAGCATATTTTGAAGAGGAAGTATGAGAATATTTGTTAAAGGAAGAAATACTAATGTTTCTAGGGAATTTCGAAAAGTGTTATAATATGGAGTTCGCGAGATTAAAGATATCCATTATAACCAATAAAGTTTTTCTAATAAACTAAGGTTCCATAAATAAAAATTTTGTATCAATGCTTTAAATAACAAGTGTGGAGTAAGTGTTAAAATTTTATTCCATGCATTCCATTTTTTTGTCCAACCTCTTTTATACTGTTGGCGATGTTGCTAAGGCCACCTGTCTGACAATGTCAGATCCAGGCCCACGAAATTCATCATGGTCAAGGGCTGGATGTACGATCACCGTTAGCAGTAGTTTTGAGCAACATGCAAATGACAATAATATTTGGATCGGTTCCACCCCAACCTTGAGGGACAACACCCTGGAGGTGATCAAAGACCTCCCATCTCTCTTCCTCTTCCACCAACCTCACAAGAGGACTTGCAGCTCGACGGCTATTTAGAGTCAAAGGCACAAAACATTTGCAAATGTCCAACGCCTTCTGCGCAGTAGCGCACACAGTTTTCCAAGGGGGGGTCCAGGGTCGAAAGTCCACCATTCTTGTATCCTGCTCCTTTTGATTTTGTCAATTTTTGGGGGAAAAAACAGTAAAAAACTAATTATTGAATAAATAATTAGTATTAATTAATAAAATTAATCATTAAAACAAATATTTAATTAAATTTTACGTATTATATACTTAAAATTATTACCAATTGGGAAAAAATCAAGGGATTTGGGGGGGGGGGGTTCGGCCCCCTAGGACACCCCCTTGTGTGCGCCACTGCTTCTGCGGAATTCAAACCCAGGTCCTACGGCACAGTAGTCAGCGTCACTATACCGGATGGGCGGTTACGTAGTAAATGCTTAATAAAAGAAAATATAAAATTATATCATAACTTTGTTCATATCATTGATATATAAATGCAATATTCACCCCAATTCACAGAGTGATATGCAAAAAATACTTGACTTTTATCAATTCAAAAATTCATCAATTTCGTCAAATAAATATGACACCCAAATATGTTATTTAAACCAATAAATATAAAAAAAAATATTTTTAATTAAAAAACACAAAATTTAAATCAAATTTCATCACTTATAAAAAAAAACTAGAAGCCATGCAATTGTCAAAAACACACCACATAAATAAAATCTTATGCGAATCATATTTTTCAAAGCACTTACGCTTAAGAATATATACGTCCATGAAAGTTTATTAAAATTTTACAAATCGACTCTGAAACACGTACCAAACCATCTGCTCCTTCAGGGAATTGAATGCCAGTACCGTATTGCAATAATGATTCAAACTCGCTCCCTTCGCGAAGAAATATTTTGGAAATGTGGAAATTTATCTCCCTAATGAACCTTTCCACAATAAAGTAGGAAGCTCTTCAACCAGCGGACATTCATTTCACGGTCATCTCTAAAAATAAAAACCGTAGTGAGAGACTTCCCGATTGACTGTTTACCATGACAACCATCATGGAAATGATCTTTAATTTATTTCTGTATTTTCGCGGATCAAAGTGAAATATTCATGGATATCCTTAGCAATGCTTAAATGTCACAGAACTAACATTTTTATTCAGAATAAAGCGATGAGAGGGGTGTTAACTTTGTCTCAAGGGCTGAAATTATAAATAATTTTCAGATAGATATAAATCTTTGAAATTAAAATTAAATACAGTTGGACTTCTATATAACGAAGTCACTAAATCCCGAAAAAAAAATTAGTTATATGGAAAATTCGCTATATAGAGGTTCATGTTTCAATTTTCTTTATAAGCCACATAAAAAAATTTGTAAATTCATACACACTATATATTAAAAAAGTTATTATTCATAACTTTTTGTAAATTAATAATATTTATTTTATATATCTTACCTATAAAAAAAGAAATAAAAAAGCAAGAAAAACGGCAGGAAAAGTTTCTTGACACCTTTATCTAATTCCTGAATTATTTTTGTTTTGTTTTATGCTCAAGCTCTCACGTTTTGGCATATTCGAGCTACAAGAAACGAAATTGCTAGTACGACTGATCAACACCAAATGAACAGAAAGTAGTTCAAGGACACGGGGAACAAGTTAACTCCACCTAGAGTGAAAGGGGATATCGAAGATGTTTCCAGTGAACTGAACGATGGAGGTTAAACGTGGCACTTCTTCAATGAAATGCCCAGAATTACATTGCTCTCGGCGAGTTAGGTTCCTAATAAAATCAGCTCAAGATATATGACCACCATAAATTAAATTAAAAGAAAGAATAACTTGAAATGTCCAGAAATACTTTAAAAAAAAAGGGAAAACGAAAATTGAATCACAAAAGAAAAAGTTCGTTTTATAGAAAATGCACTTCACTATAGAGAGATTATTTTACGAAGAAAATCGTGAAATGTTGATTCCAGGAAAAATATCGGTATATAGAAAAATTCGCAAGAAAGAGGTTCGACTGTAATTCGAATATTTTACATATTATTTATAAAGGCTTCAAAAAGTGTAAAATGTTAACTATTGTTGAAATGTGTTGTTAATTTTACTTAATGTGTGTGTAAAACTTATAAGCATATGAAAATAAGAAACATTTCTGTAAGAAGTATTAATTAAGTTTTACGTTGCGCATGTTATTTTCTAAAACAGCAGCTCTAATTAATAGGAATAAGTTGTTTTATAAAGTTAAATGTATTCTTATTACACTGTAGCTATTTTTATGTAAATAGAATAATATAAATTAAATTTTTTGAAAATTTAAAACATTACATGTTAATTTTTTTAAAATTTCAATATTTTTTTACATATTTTGAAACAAAAAAAATTATATAATACTAAAATTATGTGACACTAAATATTTTGAAAATTATCCATTTATGCACTTTTTTAAAATCACGGTTCCGAACGTAGTCGGATACCTTAAACATGGTTTTAGAGTGCCAAAAGTAGAATTTTTTTAATGAATTTGGAGACCTAAGCAAAAATTGCAATAGCATGGTGCACTGAAAACTATACAATTGGAAATTAAGTCCATACTCTATGCAAATTCTAGGAATGAGTTGAAAATAATGAATGTCAACTTGTGAGAGAAAACTCTGATTTCATCATAGTTTCTCTTATACTTTTTTTAAGAATCTCACGGCTTACAATTTTTCATTTGAATTCTAAGAGTTTTGATGAAAAGATATTACTTTAGACTTTTAGATATATTTCAATATTTTTTTTAAATAAAAATTTAGCTTCTTAAATAACTTTTTGATGATTATTTTTTAATGGGATTTCACATTTATATTTTTTAATTTTACATATGTGTCCTCAGTAGATTTTTTAAATAATTTATACTTTTAATTAGAAGCATGGCTCAAACATAAAACTATATTCAAAGCAAACGAACGAAAATGTCTAAAGACACTGAAAGTATTCTTAAAGAAAATCAACTCTTCTTTGGGTTTGCAAAAAAATTATAGGAAGAGGAAATTATTAAATGAAAAAAATATATAGAATTAAATGGGAAAAATTATAGAATGCGTTTAATTACGATTTTACTCGATACACATGTTCCTGGGGAACATGTGTAAAAGAATTCGTGTAAAAAATACAGTAAGACCTGTTTTTGTGCGGTAGATAGAAACCACAGATAAAAAAAAAAACCGCACAAAAAATATTCGAAAATTTCATAAATACGTACATATAACAGACAATTTTGTCGACATACTACAATAAACTTTTTTTATGCTAAGGAGAGACCGCGTAAAATAAGTCACACTTAGAAAATACGTTAAATATTTACGAAATACATGATAAAGGGCTTCAAAACAAAATAAATAATTAGATTTCTCATGAAACATTTTAAAAGCATTTCATTCCTCTCTGTATAACATGGAGAAGTTTTCACACAAAATGCACATCCATAATTCACTGCTACTCATCGTAATCTAAAACGCTTATCTCCCTGCTATGAATGGGCTTGATTCATGAAGTCACATGATAAAAACAAACACGTGTTTTTCATTGAATTCAAAACAAACATTAAATTAGTTGTACTTGTTCTGTTTGAAAAAATCAGATAAAATTTCAAATTTCATATTTGGGTAAGAATGTTTAAATGTTAAGAAAAAAAAAAAATTTCTTTAAAGATTTTTTTAAATTAAAAAAAAAGTCGTATTTTATGCTTATACTTTTAATTAAAATGCATTTTGTATACATATGTACTTTTTAAGAGAAAGTTTCTGCAAAGAGCAAAACTTGGCAACACCGGAGCGCGTGAACTGATTAGTAGGGAACACAAGATAGTTTTTATCGTGTGACTATATCACGTGGCTTTCATTATCATGTGACCAAGACTTCACATGAATCAACCTCATTGGTTCAAAAAACCGCTTTCGTCACTTGAAAATACACAATTACAATTGATTTATATTTTCGAGCAATTAAAGTAAGTGATAAATTTTTACGACGATCGGTTGGTCAGTTGCTTCTAAGCGTTTCAATAACCAGATAAACATAATCGAAGTTCTTTTTGGAATTTCAAACTCCTTTCGGAATTGTTATATATTTAAAGAAAATGCTTTTCCAATCTGTTGAAAAGCTGGATCCCTGCATTATATTTTATTCGCTGTCATAGAATCCGATTCTACTTGTTCATCTTCATAATCTATCAAATTATTGATAATTTCACAGTCAGTTTCATCCTCCATCAAGCGCGAATTGCTAACGCATCGAGCGAAAGCAATTGAAGGCGCTTTGTTGGGAGACTGTTTGTAACAAATGAATAGAGCGTCTTAGTGTATATATGTACAAAAATAGAAAATATTACAGTGGGGCTGACGCCGTTGAAGTTCATATACCGTACGAAAAAAACCCACACACACAAAACAAACCACTCAAAAATAAAATCGCATAAAAAAAGGGAACACACAAAAACAGGTTTTACTGTACATTGTACCTCTGGGGAAAATATAAAATTGATGCCAGTCCAAAAAAACCAGCAAAAATTATCTAACAAACCATAATGACAAAAAGCAACGTAATTCATAAACACAAAATTAAGGAGAGAAAAAACCTGTTATCCCTAAAAATATTTTATTTGTTGCCATTTTTTGATAATAAACGCATACTTTTGTGTAGGACAATAATATTACTGTTTTTACTAGAAATGGTTTAGTTATCATCTTTGTGCTTCGCTGGTGAAAATATTTTTGTAATTTTTGAATAAAATTAGAATACGACTCTTGTGTGTGATGTAAATGTTTCAGACACTGTTAAGACAGAATAAAGATTAAAAAAAAAAAAAGATTTGAACGTTGACTCGTTTTTTGTGTTGAAAAAAAAATAATTTGTTCAAATCGTTTTTTTTTTCTCTGAAACTTGTTTTGACATATCTCAAACATTTCAGCCTCATCAAAAAAGGCGTCGCAAAATAATTCCTATAACAATATATTATGCCTGTGAATTTTATTTTAACGTTTATTAAATTTTACACGCATCAAAAAGATACTTTTCACTTTGAATATCAAATTTAAGATGCAGACAAAGCATACAATATTCCATATTGAGGTTGTAAAATTCGAGGAATTCTCGCAAATGGAAATCGTGTTACATTCCTTGTGAGTTTCCTTTGTAGAATTCGGGTCGATCGAGATAAATCAAAATATGTCAAGTCAAAGTAGGGATTTAGATTCGAATTATTGTTAACAACCCTTTAGTGGGCACAAAGCTAAGAAACACTTCTTTGTGATAAAGTACTTGATAAATGTAATGTTCTTATCCTCTATAAACATTATTTAGTCACAAAAAAATATCTGATCCAGGGTTTATTTCCTGGGTGGTGGCTGGACGTTATAGACACTACGCACTTAAGACATTTAACTTACTTTTCAGGACAGAAATAATGGATCATATTACAATAAACACACATGAAAAACTAACATTTTTGTAATAATTATTTTAATAACAATTAAATACAAAGTATAAGTGTAATTAAATAATAATAGAATAATTGTATAACATAGAATACTTAATTAGAATATATATAGAATACTTATATATATATATATAGAATATACATTGAAATTACTATACATTCGCATTTCACATATTTTATTTAATATTAGTATAAAAGGTTAGAAATAAAGTAATATTTTTGAGAATTTAAATTAGTTATTTAACAAATTTGATGAGCTATTTACTGTGGAACTTTATAATATGCAAACGTTTTCTCCGAGCAGAAAGGCTATAATGAAAGATTTTCAAACCCACGAATCTTGTATCACATATTGTAATCAAAGTTTGTTTTTATTTCCGACCCCCAACATTTTCACGTGATTCCAAGTGCTCTCTCTCGAGTGGAGGAAAAGCGAAAATTTCTAGGTCATTTTTTTTATTCTAGATGGTCAGTGGATAGAGCCTCTATCCACATATAAAAGCCTTCCAAAAACTTAATAAAGCCTTTTTTTTAAATTGCACATTTGCTTAATTCATTTAGATGAAAGAAGAGTATTCTTAAGACATGTCGAAATTTTTTTCAAAGATCAGAAATTCTGTTTATAGTAATCAAAATCAATTTTAGAGTTCCACCGAGAAGAACTATTTTTAACTACCCATTACAGAAGACATGAAATGCAAAAAAAAGGTATCGTGCTGCCATCTGTATTGATTTTTATGTGTTTTAGCTTCAGTTAACGCATGTGGATAGACTAAATATCCATCACCCTGCTTAGAGAAATTTTTTTTAATATGTGACTAGACCTATTAACCACTGTCCGCGAAAGGGTTTTAACAAAATTGTGTGAAAAACAAGTAATATAAAGAAAATTTTTTAAGTCAATTCCTACTTAGATCAAAGAAAATTTTTTATTTTAGCTGCGTTTTATTAAATCGATACAATTAATATAAATATGTTTATATGAGGGTGGTCTGAAAAGTTTCCGACCTAACAAAGATTCAAGACATTTTTTTCCGAATTTTTTGTTTTATTTTTCAACATAGTCTCCTTGTAACTCTACACACTTCTACCAGCGATGCTCCCATGTTTGTTACCCGTCCAAATAGAACTTGGCGTTTTTCTCTGCAAAATAATTGTTCACGAAGGTGATTGCCTCTTCAATAAAGGTATCCGACTACGTTTGGAACCATGATTTTAAAGAAGCGCATAAATGGATAATTTTCATGATATTTAGTGTCACTAAGATTAGAATACATGTATAAAATTGTTTTAAGGACATTTTGAAAAAAAAATTTATTTAAATTCAATATTTCGGCAAAAAATTAACTTAGAATAATTTTTTTTCAAAATGTTTTCCTCTTGTGAAAACTGCTTCTATTATAATAATATTTTGCCTGTATATAGCTCAGACCTCTGTACAAAGGCTCAACTATGAATTTTGAAAAATTCACATTGTTTTCAGAGTTACAACACATTGAAATAATTATTGGCGTTTTTTTCTTAAAATTTCTCCCCTCTGTTGTCGTAAGACAGGGATAAACCCACTTCTAAGATATATATTTCAAAAATTCTAGTTGAGCCTCTGCACAGAAATCTGAGCTATATAAAGGTGAAATATTATTATAATAGAAGCATTTTTCACAAAAAGAGAATATTTTGAAAATGGGTCATTCTATGTTCATTTTTTATCAAAATATGGTACCTAAATAATTTTCTATTGTAATACTATTCTTAAAACAGTTTTATATACATTTTCTAATCTAAGTGACACTAAATATCATAAATATTGTCCAGTTATATGCTTTTGCAAAATTATGGTTCCGAACGTAGTCGGATACCTTAAAGAAAATCTCTGTCCTCCAAGCGCAGTTCTTAAATGAGGGAAAAAAAGAAGTTGCTTGGGGTTGGATCTGTTGAGTACAACCGATGGCCAAGCAGTTCAAACCGTAATTCGTGGATTTTCGACATGGCAACCACTCAGGTGTGAGACTGTGCGTTGGCTTGATGAAACAGGATTTTCTTTTCTTGCAAATGTAGCCGTTTTTCCGCAAGTTCTGCCTTCAGCTTGTCAAGTAATAATGCGTAGTATGCTCGTGTAAGGGTTTTTCCCTTTTGAAGATAATCGATTAAAATAACTCCATGACTATCCCAAAAAACAGTCGATATAACTTTCACAGCCCAAAAAACAGTTTTTGCTTTTTTGGAGCTGGTTCCCCTTTTTGCAGTCCACTCTTTGAACTGTATTTTTGTTTTGGGCGTATAATGGTGTATCCAAGTTTCATTTACAATAATTAATCGGCTCCAAAACTCGAATTTATTGTGCCTAAGCTGCTCCAACAGAGCGTTTGAAATGCTCATTAAAACACGTTTTTGGTCTGACGTGAACAAACGCGGCATCCAACGCGCGGACAGTTTTCTCATGCCTAAATGTTGATTTAATATGCGACAAACTCGTTCTTTTGACATGTTCATAACCTCTACTATCTCTCTCACTTTAATTCGGTGGTCGTCTAGCACCATTTGGTGAACTTTGGCTTTGTTTTCGTTGGTAGTTGCAGTATTCGGACGTCCCGAACGTTCAATGTCTTCCAAGCTTTTACAGCCACGTTTAAATTCAGCTGTCCAAAATTTCAATGGGGTAAATGATGGTGCAGAGTCCCCATACACAGAATTCAACTCATCTATGATCTGCGTAGGCGTATTGCTTTTTAAAAACAAATATTTAATGCCAACTCGATACTCGTTTTTATCCATTTTCACAAAAACACTCACATCAACTCACTCAAACGACTGTTACATAACAGCTGCGCTTCCAAAATGGCTGAATTTTTGGTGAGTAACTGTCAACAGATGGACAACGAAATTCTCTAGCTTTTATATACAAATGCTGCTATCTTCACGTTGAGGTTGGAAACTTTTCAGACCACCCTCGTATATAGGACAGAATCACAACATTAAGTGGTAATTAAGGTATCCGACTAAGTTCGGAACCGTGATTTTGAAAAAGTGCATAAATGGATAATTTTCATGATATTTAGTGTCACTCAGATTAGACGACATGTATAAAATTGTTTTAAGGACATTTTGACAAAAAATTATTTAAATACAATATTCTGGAAAAAAATTAACTTAGAATAATTTCTTTTCAAAATGTTCTCCTTTTGTGAAAAATGCTTCTATTGTAATAATATTTTGCCTGTATATAGCTCAGACCTCTTTACAGAGGCTCAACTATGATTTTTGAAAAATTCACATTATTCACGTTTTTTTCTTAAAATTGTTCCCCTCTGTTGTCGTAAAACATGGATAAACCCACTTCTAAGTTATATATTTCAAAAATTCTAGTTGAGTCTCTGTACAGAGGTCTGAGCTATTTACAGCCAAAATATTATTATAATAGAATCATTTTTCACAAAGGGAGAACATTTTGAAAAAAGGTAATTCTAAGTTAATTTTTTGCCAAAATATTTCATTTAAACAATTTTTTTGTCAAAATGCCCTTAAAACAATTGTATACATGTATTCTAATCTAAGTAACACTAAATATCATGAAAATTATTCATTTATACGCCTTTTTAAAATAACGGTTCCGAACGTAGTCATCTTAATTTTTATTAATTATAATTAAAGTATCATATTATCCTCCAAAACAATCGTGTATATAAAATTTCAGTTCAACTCAATGCTTTAAAACGTGAGAAAAAAACCTTTTCAAGTATTGACACACAAGTCGCCAAAATGGTCACTAAGTCATCAAAAATGATGCCAACGTGGCTGTGTGTGTATTTGTAATTCTTTAAATAATTAGTTTTAATCAATTAATTTTTATTAATTATAATTAAATTGTTGTATTGTCAACCAAAGTAATCATGTATATAAAATTTCAACTCAATGGAGTGCTTTAAAATGTATTTTATTAACGATTGAAAATTCCACCAAGATAAATAAATATATAGAGAGTGTGAGCTAATAGTAGGAGAATTGAAAAAAATACTCGTGTAAAACAGAATATAATATATTGTGCCTTATTACTGAATTTAAACGCAAAAAACTTCATTTTTTTGATTTTTTTATTCATTTAAAAGTAGAAAGGGAAGCAATTCTCACGACGAAGAAGAAACCGTTATTTTTGGTATGCGTGACCACGGTAGCGTATGGTTATGAACTTGTGAACGGAGTACAAAGCAAATTTTTCACTGAAATAACTAAATCCTTCGCAAACGCTGCAAAGTTCATTTTATTGCATTCAAAAGCCTTCGGAATAATTTTGCTGATACCAGTGCAAAGAAAAAGAATAGTACTTCGGAAGGGCGGATACATACACTGGCGGTACTTACGGGGTTAAACTAAACTTTAATGGAAATAAAATGATATGGCATTCTTAGAAATATTTGTAATTTATAAAGGGCCAGAAATTCCTTAAGAAATATTTACCTTATTGAAATTTCTATTTTAATACTATTTGCATTAAATACAGTAAACGTTTTATTGCGAATAATAAGAAAAATATAAATAATAATGGTTCAGTTTTCGAAGATAATATATATAAAAAAAATGTACCATAATTTCAACATAGACTTCTAAATGCTTAGTTAAAATATAAATTTAAGCATGTGATTTTCCTCTATCTGGAATTACCTTAATAAAAAATATTATAGCGAGCAAGATCATAATTGAAATTCTTGAAACAGTTAAAGATTCTTAGAAGAAAAAAATATAGGTAAACTCCTCTCTCTTATGTTGCAGCAATTCTTATTAAAAAGAGCACATTTTCATTTCTAACCATAAAGAAAAACCAGACTATCATTATCTTAAGAGAACAAAATTTTTAAGAGAATTTTATCATGATTTTAAAGGTTTAAAAAAACAATAGAACATTATTTCAAAACAGAATCTAATGCAATTTTAAAATGAAAGGAAATTTCTTTAACAACAAAATATATTTCTTATATATCTCGAATTATTATTCTTTATATCATTTAAAATGAGCAAATGAATCTTAATATTTTTTTATACCTTTTTCATGGAGAATTTTTAGTAGTATAGTTTTATTAGAAAAATAATTCACATTAATTTGAATTACTAAACAGTAAGAAATAAATGAAGTGAAGCAACTATTTTTAAGAATTGCATAACTGTCACTTGATTATTTTTATTGTCTTAAGTAAAATATTTATTTAATTAGATATCTTTAAGTATCTTTTTTAATCCAAAATAAAAAAAAAAATCAGTTTCTTTCATTAAATCTTTCTGCAATAAAAAGGGTTCTTAAAATGAAACTAAAAACATTTAATTTTTCAAATAAAAATGAGTCTTACAGTCGTTTTCTTTTTTTTTTTAATTAATTGTTAGAAAATTAGAAAAATTGTGTGCTGGAATATTAAAAAATTGAATCTGATAATTAAGGGAGATTAGAATGTATCATTTATTGAAAAGAAGCTTGAAAATGAATAATGAATGGTAATTAAATGTATTTATATGAACGAATGATTTATTATTTTAATAAAATGTCTTCTTAGATCAAAAATCTTCTTTTTTTCTTTCTCATAGCTTTTTACATGTTGTTTCTGACTGTTCTATTGTCAGAAAATATTTTAGGGCTGAAAATGACATAAATTCATTAAAAAAAATTTTAAGTTTAACAAATACTTTATTCATGCGTAATATCTCTTCCAGAATTTTTCAAAAAATTAATTTAAAATGTCGATAAAAACTGACTATCGGTTTTACTTTTAAAAATAAAAATCTGGTATTTTACGTTAAATATTATGCAATATCTTTTTCAATTCCTACACACACACTATTAGATCACACTCTCTATATATTTATTTATTTATCTTTGTGGAAATTTCAATCATTAATAAAATACATTTTAAAGCGCTCCATTGAGCTGAAATTTTATATACATTATTATTTTGGATGACGATACAGTGATTTAATTATAACTAATAAAAATTAATTGATTAAAACTAATTATTCAAAGAATTAGAAATACAGCCATGTTGACATCATTTTTGGCGACTTAGCGACCCTTTTGGCGACTTGTGTCAAAACTTGAAAATTTTTTTTTCTCTCATTTTAAAGCACTCATTTGAGCTAAAATTTTCTATACGCTATTGTTTTGGGTAAAAGTACGATAGTTTAATATAATTAATTAAAATGAATTGACTGAAACTAATTATTTTAAGAATTACAGATACAGCCACGTTGGTTTCATTTTTAGCGACTTGGGTCAAAACTTAAAAAGATTTTTTTTTATCACGTTCAATTTGAACTGAAATTTTATATACACGATTGTTTTGGATGGCAATACGATACTTTAATGATAATTAATAAAAAATTAATTACCACTTAATGTTGTGATCCTGTCATATGTATATACATATTTATATTAATTGTAACTATTTAATAAAAAGTAGCTAAAATAAAATTTTTCTTTGTTGATCTAAGTAAGAATAAGGTAATTTTTTTTTTTTATGTATTACTTGTTTGCACTTAGATTGGCAATGTGATAACAGTCAACCAGAGAGGTCCTACATTTTTCTCGTTGTGCACGTATTGAAACGGTATACTTGGTTGCAAAATTAACGAGGTATTTTATTAACGATAAGTTTGATTATTTTTCTTACTCGATACCAAAATAACAAACAAAACCACTAAGAAATGAAAACCATATTTGAGATATCTTACTTCAAGACTCAAGGTTTTGGTCCTCTTGCATGTCAATTTCTGGAATTCCGAAGAAAACACGGAATTCATTTCCTCTTGGGCGTGAAGAACTATGATGTTGAATCAATTCAAGAGAATTGACGTTCACTGAAAAATCTCATTTTCATAGCAAATAAAATATTGCACATGTTTTCACTGTAAATAAGTTTGTAGTTACATCTCCATTAATATATTTTGTTTTTTAAATTCCCTTTCTGACAACTCCTAAACTTGACAATACCTTTGATTGGTCACAGTTAGCTCTCTAATACTTCTAACAGAACACTCAAACTTGTTTTTAAGCCTTCCTTTTTTTCAGATTTTTTTGTTTGTACTTTTTATGTGTTTCATAAAAAAGTTAACCATATTGGAAATAAAAGATGATTTAATTCATATACATTTTGTGTAGACTTGCTGTTGCAAAGCTATTTTCTTACAACCATTACTAATCCTGTAAGGACATTTGAGTTCCAGAATGAGCTTTGATCTTGCATGTCTGATTATCATGGCATTGCGGCGGTATTCACCAAAGATCCATTTCCCATCGGGAACGAGTGACGTTTCAACGGTCAAGTAGTTTCTCGTGGGAAAGTATCCCAGGATGGACACCCCGCCGCTGATGTCCTAAGGGAAATCAACCTCTGACCTCCCTTGATCTAGCCGACAGAAGGTGCCGACGCAGTTCCCACGCCAGCCGCCGGTTTCAAAGTACATCGCGCGAAGGGGTCTCGGACCAATAGAAGAATTGTTTCACCAAATACGTCCAAACAGAAGTGACTATATATCACGTGTCACTTTCGTAGGCGGGACGTTTTTCACCTAAAAAAAGACTCTGGAATCGCGAGAACAGAGTACATTCAACACACGCGAGAAAAATTAATTCCGGAAAATAATGTTTAAATTATTCCCCCTAATTGGCCGGAATTCTGAATTATCTAGAGACAATAAAGTGCTTCTCTTTACAGCCGTTTTGCGTCCAATACTAGCCTATGCTTGCCCAGTGTGGGGATACGCAGCTAAAACTAATATTAAAATCCTAGATACTCTTCAAAATTCTACCATCCGGATGATTGTAAAATCAATCAGATATATGAGAAATGACGACATCCGGAAAGCCATTAAAATCAATAGTTTTAAAACTTATATCCAAAAAATAGCAAAAAATTTCTTCAGTTCCTTGCAATTCACTAATAACGCAAATATGATTAATATGCCTAACTATAATGCAAATGATACTACTAAAAGACTGAGAAGAATTCTTCTCGATTCATATAATCCACCTTAACTTTGTTTTTTGTGCAATTTTAATTGCACACCACTGCTATTATTTTAACTTTTTTCTAAATTTTTTCTCTTATTTTGTCGTATTCCCTGCATCTGGGCTTGTCCCTCCCCCTTCGACTTAAAGTTCTTTCTGAGAGATTTGAGCAGCGAATGAGAGTCATTATCCTCACCAGCCATGTACCAATCAGAGCGCTTTCTTAGCTCTCAACCAAGTACTCCAAAAACTTTTCGACAATCTCAGCCCTGAATCTCGTAAGAGCAGGACGTAATATGGAAGAACTGGTCGATGACCAATGTATTAATATGGAGGACCTTGGTCCCCCCCCCCTCGCGCCAACGCCTGATGAACATAGATGTCTGAAGCTAAAAAGCTTCGACAAAGAAATAAGGATTTTCTCCGCACGGAAAGACTACATATCCGAGATGTTGGAGATTGAAAAATCCATACCCAGCCCTACGCCGGAAACG
>BMAV01012832.1:0-17754 GCA_019973955.1 Trichonephila inaurata madagascariensis
TAAAAGTGAAAAGGGGCATAAATTAAACAGTAATTATTAATGTTGGGCCCCTGGTTATTGGATAAAATTTTTTTGTCACAGTTTAAATTTAAATTGAATTTTAAAAATTTTAAATTTAAGATGAGTAATGAAAATTAAATAAAAAAATTTTTGGAAATTATAAAATTTAAAAAATTTAAGATTAAAATTGCAAAAAAAATTAAATCAAGAAAAAAATTTTGGGAAATCTTTAAAAATTTAAAAAATGAGGATTTAAGATTAAAATTTAAATAAAACTAAAAAGCGAAAAATTTAGAAATAGAGATTTAGGACAGAAATTTATTAAGGGCATTGAAAACCCCAAAAAGTAAATCCTTTTTTCTTTTTGGGAGGGTTGACGTTCTCGCGTCCTTCCGCTAAAAATAAACTCCTATGTTTTTGGGACGGCCACGATTAATGGCAAAAACTTTTCCAACCCAATACCAAGAAGATAAACGAACATAATATGAAAATTTAAAGATATACTATAAAAGGATAGAAGTTTTTGATGATAGAATATATAGCGCGGCAAGCTTAGAGATAGTAGTGTGGAATTATTCTGATCGATAGCGTGCCCAAAGCTTAGTGTGAAATTTTCAGATCAAGAGGGGGGCAGTCCGATAGTTTTGGAAAGAATAGAAGCCTAAGATAAAGAATTTGGGAACCATCGTATATAAAGTTTATAGATATCATTCTCTAGGTAAAGGAAGGAGAACTGAAAAAGGTAATATTGGATATAAGTAATTAGATGATTAGGATTATTAATGATAATTGAGAAAAAGGGGATCTGGTTGGTGACCCGGATTTTAAAATACGGGGTTTTTAGTTTGGGCATTGACTCTCACTTTAATTAAAATTGTCAAATTAGAATTTAAGTAATAAAAGTTATTCTTAATAAAAGTTATATTAAGAACTACTATGTCTCATCATTTTGATAACCCCACACCTCTAGCTTACGGGGAAACCCGGGCACAATGGTTATCCCCCCGGGATGGCTATGTCGCAACCCCTTGAAAACCACAGCTGTTTTAAAAGTCAGGCTTCCCCCCGCCGAATCTGGTTGATGTGGACGATACACTCACTGAATTTAATGCTGAACCATCCCCTTTGGGGAAAAAACTTCCAAAAACAAGGGGCGACTACGTGTTGGTTGGGCACGGACATTGCTGTATGGGGAGCTCTATCTGATGCTGAAATTGTGGCTTTGGACCCCAATAATACAAGAAAAGTGATGAAGACGAATCGGGGGGAGTTGATTTCCCGAAACCTGTGAAGCTAAAGAGTCACTAAACAAACTACCAATTTTCCCCCCTCAAAATCATGTTGATGCAGACATTTTACAGGCTTCATTTGTTCTAAAAAAATCTATTGACAAAGTTAGATTGAATGCCTTAAAAAAAACAAAAATAACAGTTTTTTTCCAAAAAAGGATTAATTATACATAGTATGTATTTTCCCTTTTTAATAGTTGTTTTCAAGACATAAGTGTTTTCTTTTAATATAGGATTTTTAACTTCTGTTTTATTTTTATACTGTATAAAATGTACTTTAAAAAAAATTATGTAATTATTGCTTTATTACATAGTTTTAAATTTAAATGTGTTAGATAAAAACTTCTCTTGGTGTATTTTGAGAGTTTTCTCCTACCCTCTTGTGATAATTTGAAGTTTTTCATTGGTCCCTCCAACTTCGAATTATCGGGGTTGACTTTATATATTTTTGGGGATTTGCATTTGAATGCATGCAAAAAAAGGGAAAAGTTTTTATTTTTATGACATGGTTACATTTTAGTTAGAATGTAATATAAGAAAAGGTGTAAGATTGCTTTTCATGGTAAATTTTGGGGAATTATGGGTAAACAGTTTTTTCACCATTTGGAAAAGGGGGTTTTGTTTTGTCCCCCTTTAGCGGGGGGCCTTTGATTTAAAAAAACAAAAAAGGCTATCGGGGTTTCCCCAAAAAAGCCCCCAGTCATATCAAAGGTTTTTAAAAATTTGGGAATCGGAACCGCCCTGCCCTTCTTGGAAAAAACCGTAACTGCGATTAGAGCACAGTTTTTTGGGAGCCTTGATCGGCAGAAAAAAAGGACCGACGGGTTTTACGGGAGAACAAAGGGCCCTTTCTGTGTTTCAACTCGCACCAATCGTCGAAAAACGACTGTTTCCCAACAGATTTCGGCTCGAACCAAGCAAAAAGAATTGCAGAGGATTGAAAACGGATAATGCCCCGGGGGATGAATCTCGTTTTAACCCTTTATTTTGCACTGATGGAAAAATCGAATTTAGTAAAAAACCCTTTAAAACCATTAATCCATCTTGCATTACTCGCACGGGCAAGGGTCGGGATGAAAATATCATGATTTTGGGTATGCTCTGCTGGCATGGAAAAAATTTACCTGGTTTTCCCTGGTGGGAAAAACAAACACCCATGAAATACCTAGATATACTGGCAGATCAAGTGCGCCCGGGGAGTGTTGTTTTTTTCCCCTTTATGACGACGGATTTTCCCTTTGGATGACAATGAAAATATACATCGCGTCAGAAGTGTTCAAAATTGGTTCACTGAACATCAGTCGATTTCCCAACACATTCCCGGCCCCCGCATAGTCCGAATTTTAAACCCCCTTAGAAAATTAGGTTTATTGGGATAGAAAGACACATCTGACAGCACTTTCCTTTCCGTCTAATTTACAAGATAAAAAAAGCTGCGTAAAAAAATGCATAGTATTTTTGGACGTAAAACCTTTCAGGAACATGTAGATTAGATGCTTAAAAAAAATCACAGCAGTTATCCGTGTAAAGAGGTGGCCCAATAAATTATTTATCTTGTTTTTTATAATTCATTGGCCATTTGGTTCATCAAGACTATAAGGGAAAGGGGGAATTCTGTTTCCTTATGTGTTTATTGTATTCGATAAAGTTTGCTTCAGGTTTTGGGATGGGGGGGGGATTATTTTAAATTTTTTTATATTTTTTAACATAAAATTTTTTTTTAACTAAAAAAAAAATTGAATATAAAATTTAAATGAAATTTTTTTATTTTTTCTTTTTTTTGTGTTCTTTAAATTTTGATTTAATACCTTTATATTTTTTTGGATTTATGTACTTAAATTATATAAAAAACGTTGTATATATATATTTTTTTTAAAAGAAAAAAAATCAAATTATTTTTGGGTTACTTTTTATGTACACACAAACGTTCTTTTAAGTATATAATTTTATTTATAAATGAGAGAAATGAAATGTTTTCCCTTTATTGAGGAAACTGTAATATATTTTTTTACTGTATATATGCTTTAGATTTTTGCATAATATTTTGTTTCCTTCTTTTAAATTTTTTCTTATTTTTTGTAAAAAAAGGTTTTTAAAAGATAAATGGATTTCTTGAAGTCAAAACAAAATTGTTTTAGTTTTTGAGTCACACAATTAAAAAAATCTATTGTATTATTTTTATTGGTGATTTTAGGAAAAAAATTTTGCAATTGGGGGTAGCTTTAGAATCTTTTCCAGATAGGGAAAGAAAAAGTATAAATTCCCGTTCTTTTCTTCTCCTAATAAAACCCTCACATAAGTTCTTTTTTTTTATTACAACTTTTCTTAAAAGCTGAAATCTCAAAAAATTGCCAAACTCTGCCCTTTGAATAGATCATAATTAAAACAATTAAAACTAATGTGGTCCAAATTGGGTTTTTAATTAATTAAACATTTCCCAGAAAAAAATTTTTTTTAAAAAAATGCAGCTTGATAAAAGTATGTATGGGGGATTCATATTTGATTTCTAAATAGAATTTGAAAAGTTATTTTTTTGTTGCAAATCATTTCTTTCAAAGACGGATAAATTAAACCTACTTTTAAAAATTTTTCCCAGGTGTTTTGATAGATTAAAAAATTTTACCCAAGGCTTGAATGTGGGTGGATTAACACCAAGCACGGGTTTTTGTATGACGGGATTTATTACTTTTAAATTTTGGATTATTTTTGTAACATTTTAATGCAGTGGTTCTGGGTAAAAATCGTCCCCTTTTAAAAAAAAGTATGATTTGGGGGATAGATTGTATATTTTACATTATGTAATGTCCCCCCCAATACTTTTTTAATTCGAAAATGGTGGCTGCTGAAAACCCCTTTTTTTTAGGGAGCCACTGCATGTTTTTCCCCCTTGGTGGGTGTGGTGTGGGAAAATTTGGAAGGGGGTTTCCAGCTAAGGTGTCGTCCTTTTCATTTGACCATGGTTCAAAAATTACCAGAGCCATCACCAAACCCCCTTTCAACTTTATAAAAGCAATGTTAATATAACTATCAATTTCTTTAGTTTAGAATATCATCCCCCCCCTTTTTTCTAAGCACTAGCTTATAGCCCCATTATATATTGAACTTTATAGCCAAACCTTTTATGCCACTGTAACATGATTTAACAAACATATTTGTAGCCCAAAAAGTTTTTGTATTTCGGTGGTTTGGGCTATCATGTGAAATTATCCTTTATTAAAAATTGGGTTAAGTCCATACCCGCCAATTTTTTCACTATGTGTGTGAATTTTATATTTTTTGCTTTTTGTTATGCCTTTATGACTCAGTCGTTCATTTTTATTTTTTCTTCAAAATTTCAATCATCTGTCGATTTTTTTTTTTTTTTTTGCAATTCCTAATTTGATTTTTTACAATGACCTATAAATAAAGGGAGACAAAAAGTAGAACTCATCACCATTGGGGTTTAAAAAATTAAAAATTTAATTTTCCTGCTTTTTCGTATTTCATTGACATTGGTTTTTTTTTACCGGACGTCTTTAAAAAATTTTTGAGGCGCTAGGCGCCTATACAAAAATGGCCCGACCTGGGATCTTTTAAAAGTAGACAGTATATAGCATGCATTGCCAAATACTTGTACAGACATATAATTGTGCAAGACTTTCAAACTGGCTCGACCGAGGGCCACATATCAACAAAATTTGAGTTGAATGATTGTTTTATTATTAGGCCTAGGACTAGGCATGGACAAAGGTCACATAATAATACAGTTTTACTACACATTGGCCAGATGACATGCAATTTGAAAAATTCCCCCTTTTTTTCGGGGGATATGTACAGAGTGATATTTGACGAAAATTTTCGTCTTTTTTAAAACGGGTCAAAGAGGCAAGGCCCACACGGGGTGAGGGGCCCGGGGGCCCCGTTGGTCCATGCTTTTTAAATTGTTTACTGCTTATTTTTTTCATGATTTTTTTTCTTTTTGGAATTTTCTGAAACTCCCCCCCATTTTGTACTTTATAAGCCTTGTATTGTAAAAATTGTTTTTGTTGATTCTAAACACATTTATATATATAACAAAAAGGGAAAATAGTATTAAACATTCCAAAAGAGGGGGGGGTATGCACTTTGAGATATATGTTGTTCTTTACATATGTATTTTCACGGGGTCCCAAAATATTTCCCGTTATGTGAAAATCCAAAGAGCGTTATAAATGGGGAATAAAATAGTAGTTCTAAATTGAATAATTTTTTTAAAATTAATTTTGTCCCGTTAAATGTAATCAGGGGGTGGGAAAAGTTTTTTTATTTTTTCTTGTATTGTTTCATTTTGGGTTACAGCCCAGCCTATCTTGTCAACCCTCTTTTTTAAAAAAAAAAGCCCCAAAAATCTAATTTTACCAAAGTTGAATGGGTCCCAAGGGGGAAAAACTTTACCCCAAACTAGGCTTCTATTTTGGGGTATGAAATTTAAAAATGTGAAAAAGTCCTTTTTTTTCTAGACTTGTCCAAAGTACTTTAGCGCTAGACAGTAATGATATGAACTATAGTTTATATCCCATTGTACTCATTTTGGTAATGCAAAATATCGAACACAAAGTGGTCTTTTTACAATTCTAAAGTCGATTGTGGATTCCAATGGATGAATTTAAAAAAGCATAGGATAACTTTTGAACATTATTTTCATTTATAGTAGATAATTCTACTGCAGTGCCAAGGAATGGCAGTTGTTATGGGTTTCCTGGTGTCGTTTAATAAATTTTGGCATAAGAATAAAGATCTGCTTTTCTTATCTTTTAAAGTTGATGAGATACTTAATTTCTATCTATAAAGCTTTAAAAGATTGCACAGTAAAAATAGTTTCAAAAATTTTAAATCCTTCATGTACTCAAAAGATTATTGCCTGGTCGTAATCTTGAAGTTGATTTCTTCTAATTCTATCGTTAACTTCCCAAAAATGTCATTTCCTTTTTTAATTCCTACTATTAGTTCCAAACCCCCTATACATATAAATATCTTTTAAATTTTCAATCAATAAAAAAATTTTTTATTCGTCCATTCAAGTTCAAATACAATACACTTTTTAAACTTGTTTGTAGATGATACTTGATTTTTAATAAATTTTTAACTATTAATTCATTAATTACATTTAATTAATGAAAAAAATAGTAAAAAAAAATAATAGTCCAATTTTCTGTGTATAAAAAAAAAAGTCGTTCATTGTGCCCCTGTAGTGCAATGGATAGCGCTTTGGGACTTCTAATCCAAAGGTCAAGGGTTCGAATCACACCTGTGATGCCCTAATTTCTGAAAAGGGTTTTTCCCTTTTTTACTATATATCCCTGTTTTTTTGGGAATAATTAAATTTAATTAATTAAAAAAATAGAACAAACAAAAATAATAGTCCAACACCATACATAAAAAGGGAAAAATGGAAAATTACAAGGAAAATCATTTTTTTATTTTGTCACTTAATATTGTGTTTTCCTGTCAAAAGAATATACATTTTTTATATTAATTGTAATTATTTAATAAAAAAAAACCCAAAAGTAAAATTTTTCTTTGTTTTGTCCTAAGTAGGAATGGATTTAAAAGTTTTTTTTTATATTACTTATAAAATAACCAAAAAAGTTGAGTTTTTTTTCACTATATTATGAAAGCTTTTTTTACTGAAAAGTTCATTACTTTTTTTGTATACTATTGTAATATCTCTCTTATTTTTTTTCAATATTTTTCCAAACACAATTGGTTGTCCCAAAAAGGGAACAGAATTCTATCTTTCAAAAATACAGAAAAAAATTAAGCACTATCTGCCATACAAAAAACCCAATATATATCTCTTGGTACAAAAAAAACCGAAACCTGTGTGTTGGGTTAAAACAAATAAATTCTCCTTTACTCAAAATTTGGAAGACTTTTTTTTGCCCCCCCTGCTTGAAGGTCAAAATACCTTTCCAAAAAAAGTAACCTCCCCCCTGTATGCGGGGGAATGCCCCCAAACTTTCCAAAAAAAATCTACTGCCAAAAAAAAGCCAGTCCATGGTTTATTTATGTGCCTTTTTAAAATTTTCCTTAGTATGTATGAGGTTTTTAAAAAAATCGATACAAAGGAATTTTTTACTTTTCTCATCAAAATATTTTTTTAAAGCAAAATTTTCTTTGCATTATTTTTTTAAAAAATTTTTTGTTTGTTTATAAAATTTAAATTTTTGGCTATCCTTTTAACTTTTTAAAAAATTTTTTTTGAAATGTTGATCCCATTTGTTTTGTGTTTTTACATTTTCAAAAAATTGGCGGTTATGAAAGTCTTATTCTATATGAAAATTCAAAAAGGGATTCAAAAATTTCTTCCGTAATGCTTCCCGAAATGTGTTCTGTAGACCATAAAAATTTTTCAAGTACTAATTAAAATGTGACCTTTTTTTTTTTTCAGTTTTTTAAAATATTTTACACAAACTTTTCCCCCTTTTCATTTAATTTCTATTTAACTTTTCTTTTTTAGTAAATCTTTTCCTGAGACTTACCTTCTTCTTTCTAAAAATTTTTTTGGTTTTAAAAAAATTTTATATGGCGCATCATCAAATGTTTTTTTTTCCCCCAGATCTGGTTCATAATTTATTATACGCTGTAGCTGGTAACCCCGTAAATTTTCCTGCATAGCAATGAATCAGATCTTAAGGTAATGTTTTAAAATTTTAAATATACTATAAAATCCGGTATAACACGCGCATCTATACTTTCAAGCTGCATTTTTTTAATGTTTAGGTATATTCGCCATTAAAAACCCTCCCCCTTTTTTTTTACGAAAAGGGGCTTGAAATGTATGTTTGCCATGTTCTTATGTTTTGAAATCATTATTTGGGGGTGTTACCCCAGGCTTTTTTTAAAAAAAGATATTTCTAGAACTTACAAACCTTTCAGTTCATTGGGTAAGCCCTTTTTTTTGAAATAAAGGATTTAACAAATTATTTATGTTTTACTTTTCTTAAATGTATTCACATAAGTCAAATGGAGACATAAATATCAGATGGCTTTGGGAAGTTCTTTATTCATTTTATTTTAGAGTTAAATATATTTAAGCATATAATTTATAGTTATTTGAATATTTGTAGGTATTATACTACAATGTAAGTATGCATTGCAACCTCATATGGATTAGAGCTTCAGTAATAAAAGAATTTCTTTTCCAAAGACCAAAAAAAGTATTAGTTGAAATCTTTATATATTAATTATATCCAGTGATCTGCAGGGACGTCTTAAGGCATGGGACGCCGTGTAGGGGAGCAATGCACGTTGAATCTGTCGAGAGCTCAAATATCCTCCCATTATTGTGATGTAATAGTTACGAGAGAGGGTGTCACAGCTCGGGTGTTTTTCTCGTCACTTGACCATGGTTCAAAATTACGAGGTCCATCGTTAAAAGCCCTTGTGTAGCTGAGCAAGGCGACTTTAATATTCACTCACTCACTTAAGGCATGGGACAATGGGGCCTCACCCTCGGTGGGAGCTTTGTTGCGTTCTCGACTCTGTCTTAATAAGATCATGATCCAGATTATTTTAATTGTCAAATACTATTCCCATACATATTCTCCCAAAAACAGGGAATTTCAAGCTGCATGTCAATTGGCAAAAGTGGTGAGACTGTATTATTGTGTAATGATCATTGTCCATGTCTAATACCATAAATAATCATTCAACTCATTTAGTCAAAATGCAGCCTTCACTCGAGCCGATTTGTGCCTGGTTTTTTGAGATTGTGAGTCGTGCACATTTGTTTCAAATTACCGTTTGAACGAGTATTTGACAATGCATGCTAAAAAAGATGCTTTTAAAGATCTCAGGTAGGGCCACTTTTGCATAGGGGCCCAGTATCTCAAAAAATCTTCTCTGGGCCAAGGGCCTCAAACAGTCTTAAGATGTCCCTAGTGATCTACACAATTTTGTTTGTTTGAGACAAATTCAACTGCAACTTGTGCATCTCCACCTTTTATGGTAATATACTTTGTTTTATACTTAATCTTCTGTGTCTCTATGATATATTTAAATGATAACCAATATTTTGAAATTAATTGTTATTGTTATTATATATTTTTTCAGGCGGCCAACCAAGTGATCATCATGCCTGGTAAGTATTTTTTTGGTTTTCTTTTTGTTGTTGTTGTCAAAAGGAAGAAATATAGTATGATAATATTATAATTATTTTGAGTTTTAGAAATAAGCTCTCGTTATTAGTAATCTTTGTTATGTATTCAAATTTTCAATTCTAGACCTGTAGAACAAAGATTGTTTTTGATTTAAAATTTTGATCCTTTAGTTCCATTTTTGATTTGCTCCCTTTTTTCATTTATTTTTCCTGTCTCAAAATAATATAACAATTTAATTAATGGTAACCAGATTTTAGTAATCTCAAGGCAAATAAAAAAGATGAAATAACATCTTGTATGGTGTCTTGCATTGTCAGAGAGACACTTTTGTCTCAAAGTGCTGGGGTACCCCTTTTTAATCGAGCTTTACTAATTAAAACTTATTGTTGGCAAATGGAAGTGTTGCATTTATTTCTCCCTTAGATGACAGCTGGATAAACTTCACAAATATATTTTATTTGCATCACTACCTTTTCCCAAAGCAGAAAAAGCATGGAAATGTCGAAAGTTAAATTTTTAAAATTTTTTTGAATCGATGTTTTAAAAACCCCGATTGTATGTAAAAAAAATGTGTAAAATTGCAGGAAAGACGTTTTTTACTTGTAAAAAATATTTTGCATATTTTTAGTATACACATTAAACTGATTAATATGAAGACAATGTGTTGATAATCACAAATGCCTCATTACTTTCTATTCTTTCCCTAATAAATACAGTATTAAATTTTTTGCTGGCTCAAAATATTGCAATAAATTAAACAATGCCTATGTATTTAATATAATGTAACTAGTAAATTTCATATTTATATGATGATCAGAGCTGGTTTTAAAAAAAATTCCTTGTTTCCCATTCATTATAAAATTGTTTTCCTTCAATTATTAGTTTTAATTCTGTAAAAGTGAATATTTATCTTTCACAGAACATTCTGTTTCCTTAATGTTTCTTTCAATCTATCCCCTCTCCAACCCTCTTTTTTTTTCCTTTTTTTTCTTGGATCTCTTGGCTACCTAGTTACCTCCCGAAATCAATAAAAATTTCAACATTCCAATTTTTTGCATGTTAAAACCTATCCTTTGTATAAGAGAACTTAACAAAATTTAAAGAAATATATTGAAAAATGCTGTTAAATTTGAGTTAACCTTGTCTCCTCCAAGTGCTAGAGCAGAATTTATTTATATAAATTTTTTTGAGTGAGTTTCACAATGATCACAAAAGTCATGATAAAAAATTATTGGTCATTCTATTCAACGATTACAAACTTTTTTTCTTGTCTTCAGTGCATTCCATCATTACTATATTTCCCTAGAATAAAATCTTCAGCTTAAAGTAACTATCATTGTTTCATTCCGTTATTTACACCATTTTCTGATTTGCCATATCTTATAATAAAGCCATGATGTTTTCTACCAAATTATTTTTAATTGATTAATAATGGTATGAAAGTTTTTCATTTATCAGCTTTCTACAGCTGTACTTTTTATGACCATTTTGTATATGTAACATCAAAATATCTAATTGAAAACTAATCAATTACATCTCTCATCGCTGGAATTTATGATTTTAAATTTGTATAAAATTATCTAATAATGCATGTAATATGCTATTTCAAAGAAATAAGCAAGTTGCTATGCAATATGGATAACATAGTAAGTATTCAATACAATTTAATCATACTACACTCATGTCCATAAACTAAAGATAATTCTGAGTCACGCAGAAATCGAACTCCAAAATAAATATATTACCCGTAAAATGACTACACGATCTTCAAGAGTCACTTGCAAATTACAGGAAGTCACCTGATGACACCGATAGTATTTCACAATGATGAGAGTCTAAGAAGGGGATATATAATGAATACAGGCAAAGAAGTGAAATTGTTTGCAAGTGCTTTATAAGTCTTTCAGTTCAATAACCACATAGATATGACACAAAGGACGCATTTGAATGATTTTTTACATGATAGAATTATCGGCCGTCAGGAATGTGGGCGTACCCAGCTGGAAGTATCCGAGAAACTTGGAATCGCCCAGTGCGTCATCTCTAGGCTTTGGCAACGGTTTCATGATGATGGTAATGTGAGTAGACGTTAAAGCACAGGTCTCCGAGTTACAATGCCGAATGAGGACCGATGCTTGGCAGTTACTGCCAAAAGAAACTGATGGAGCACAGCATCAGAAATGTCTTGTCAGCTCTGTTCAGCCACTGGTACTAGTGTTTCAAGGCAGATGTATACAGACGCTTAGGACAGATTGGTCTATATGCTCGTAGACCTTTCAGATGTGCTCCACTTACTGCAATTCACTGTCGCCTGCGGTTAGCCTGGAGTAGAGAGCATGCATTGTGGACACTGCAACAGTGGGTTTGTGTGGTGTTTTCTGACAAGTCCAGGTTTAGCTTGCTGTCTGATTCTCGCCAGACTTTCATTTGGAGAACGCCAGGTACTCGTTACCACCAAGAGAACACCATTGAACTAGACACCGTTTCGATGGGACAGGATTGCTCGGTGTTTTTTTTTTGGTGTGTGTGGGGGGGATTATTCTGGGTTCCAGAACTGACCTGCATGTTCAAGTTGTAACCGTGACAGGCCGAATTTATCGGGACGTTATTCTGAAACAACATTTACGTTTGTTTCCGGGTGCCATGGGTGCAGAATTTGTGTTTATGGATGACAATGCCCTTCCTCACCGTGCAAACATCGTAAGCGAATGCTTTCAATTAGAGGATAACACCCGTTTGGACTGGCCTACATTCACACCGTAGTAGAATCCAGTATAGCATGTGTGTAACATACTTGGTCGACGAGTTGCAGCCCGTCAACCACCTCCTACATGTCTACCGGAACTTCAGAGAGCATTGCTTTATGAGTGGTGCAATATTCCCCACAATGAGATCGATAATTTGATACTCGGTAGGTCTAAGCGTTGTAACGACTGAATCGCATCGTCTGGGAGATTACTATGTATAAACCATCATACCATGCAGGTAATATTGGTTTCTTGTAATTTGCCCCCAAGGAGAAAATATCGCAATTTTTAATGATATCAAACATATAGCATCTTTTTTACTCTTTACCTTTTGTTTAATAAAAAGGCTCTACAAATAAGTCACCTTTGTTTTGCTTCTGACTCTTTCTTTGCCTGAACTTGCATTTTCCTTAATTTTTGGACATGAGTGTATTTCTGTTAAACAATAATTAGTTTCATGGTATTCAGGTAAGTCAAGATCTTTGTTTGAAGCAAATTTCTATATGCCTTTATTTGATGAAATTTGGGTATGTATCCACTGGAGGAATTTTTTTAATATATTTATTTTGACCATGGAGTATATCAATTGGATCAATCTATGAAGTAAAGAACTGTCTTTTTTTTTTAAAGCTAGGTAGGTTTTTACAAAAATGTTAAGAAGACTGATTGATTCAAAGCTTTATGTACTTGTCCAGTATCTTTTTAATATTAAACCAACTAAATTTATATCTAGAACAGTTCAGTAGTTCCTATTTAGTTAATTTATTTGTTATGTGAATCCTTGTCAGCCTGAGAAAAAGTTGATTGAATGGAAAACGGATTCTTCACTTATGGAAGAATTTGAAAGGAAATCATTGCAGGACTGACTTTAAAGAACAGTATACTGATATATTTAAAAAGACAATCACTATTATGTTATCATTCACAAACACTGCTTTAAAGGAAAAGGGGTTTTCTCATCCTACACTTCCTAAAAAAATAAATACAGGAAAAGATTATCCTGTGTAAGTTTGAGCTAAAGACTCCATTTCTTATCTTCTGATCTGGATTTTTAATTACTGTGGGCTGCTAAACAGTCTGCAAGTTCTTATTAAATGTACTTATGCTTTAAAAAAATAATGAAGTGTATACACTTTATATGACTGATACAAATAAAAATGTCTAGAAAGTAGATGTTATTACTATGCCTGTATATGTAGATATTAGTAATTGTACAAAAAAGAGTGTGAATAGGGTATATGCAGTGGCATAACGGAAAATGTTAGGGCTCCCCCTGCAAAGTCAGATTTTGGGCTCCAAGCCAGATCTTACTAAGGATGGTAAAACCATAATATAACATAGGCTTTGGGCCCCCTAGAATCCTGTGCCTCAGCCCCACCGAGATGCGGGGCTGTACGTTACGCCCGTTACACTGGGTATGTGAAGCAACAGGTCAGGGGTACACAATTAAATAGAGGTTCAGAAACGTGCTGCCTTAGAATGACAGTTGTTTTAAATTGTTTCTCTATATAATTGTTAACAGAAGGCATAATGGGATTTTATGCCAGAAAGTGAATAGCGTAAATTATTTCCATCTTGCAAAAGAACAGGATTTGTTTGAATTGATACAGGGAACATCAGAATAATGGGTTTGTTTTCAGGTTAATTGAGGTGTATATTAATCTCTTCTACATGTGAGTTTGCATGTAGAAAAAGAACCTTGCTTTCTTTCCTTGAATATTCTAGGTTTTTGCCTGAATAGTACATAAGCAAAGACCAAAAGATAAATTTTTGGTTCTGGAAAAAGGTGCTTAATATCAATGTGTTTGTAGTTAAAGAGGTACAATTTATTTTAGCCTTGGTACAATTTATTTTTAAAAGCATCTCTGTTGTGAGTAAGAAGTCATAATGCAATCGTTTTTGTATTCCTCTTAATAAAAGGGCTATATACATTTCGTTTCAATTGAGGTTCTATCCAGTCAGAATACCTTTAAATTTATTCAAATTTTAGTGTTAATTCTGGAAACTTCATTTATTTATCATAAAGCTTCTTACAAAAGAATGTTTTGTACGAAATTCAATTTTCTTATAACTAGCTTACTTTTCACTTATTTGCTTGTTAACCTACAGCTTTTTGGATATTTGGTTGCTTTAATGTGGTTATATTATTTTAAATGAAAATTAATGTTCGTTCTTTATGCTATGTATTATAATAATGAAAGTTTAGTGTATAATTATGTGATTCAAAGCTTTAAATATTTTGAGACTAATTGTGATAAATGCAAGCATTTGTTAAAAATTCTGATATTTTTAATAGTTTAATTTTTAAACTCTTACTGAACATTTACTTGTAACATGTTCAAAAGAGAAAAATATCAGTTAAAATTATTTGTATTGATTTGTGTAGATTGATGGAATACTTGACTTTCCAAAAATGAAATGAAAATATTTAAATAAATTTCAATTTATTTATATAGCATATAAACAGGCCAATTTTTCCCCCCAAATAAAAGGAGAAATTACAAACCTATTTAGTAATTCTTTACTAACTAGGTTAATGTTAAGAAGTTTAAAGGAAGTTTGATAAATGTGGTATATAAACAAAAAGGCTTAAGTATAGGAGGTTTCTTTGTTGGTTGTACCTTGATGATGCATCTTTCTCATTTTAATGAGGTTGTCTTGTTTACTGTTGGTAATTTTAATCAATTCTCATCAGAAGCTCAGGCTCATTACAGAGCGAGCAAGCTTTTATTTAATCTGATAAGTGAGCTGGATTTCGTTTTTCAAAAGATAAAATTTGCTTTGACTTATTTTGACTTGCACACCATGAATGTTATACAACTTTGATTTATATACAGTAGAACCTGTTTTTGTGCGGTTCTTTTTTATGCAATTTTTTCTGTGCTATCTTTTTTTATGCGGCTCATGAATTTCAACGGCTTTGGCGCCCCTGTAATGTTTTTTATCAATGTACCAGTGGCGAACGGAGAATGTTTGGGCGCCCCTGCAAAGTCAGGTTTTGCCTTTAATATTTTATAAATTAGGTAAATGTGTACTTGGCGTTAGGCAGACCTTGAATTCCCTAGAGTCCTGCTCCCCGTGAGGCGGGGTTTGCGGGGGTGTACGTTACGCCACTGCAGTGTACATGTATACACTTCAAGATACTGTGTTCGTTTGTTATAGACTACCGACAATGCACTTTCAGTTGCTTTTTCTCAAAGCACCAGCAGCGTGCGCTTGATTGGAGACAAAACTTTCAATGACAGTGACATTATCAATAATCTGATAGATTATAAAGATGGACACACACAAAGAACCCGATTTCTTGAGAGCGGGTAAAATATATGCAGGGATCCAGCTTTCCAACAAATTGGAAAGTATTTTCTTAAAATAGATACCAATTCTGAAAGGAGTATGAAATTTCATAAAGAACTTCGATCATGCATATCTGGTTATGGTAACATTTACAAGCAACTGACCAACCGACCTTCATCACAAAAACTTTTCTCTTACTTTATGGTGCTAAAATAAATCAATTGAAATCGTATCTTCAAATGACGAAAGTGATTTTGAACTTATTCATCACATGAAGGTGAGCGCTTTAAATTAGCAGCAGTGAATTATGTATATGCATTTTGAAAATTTGTCCATATATATGTTACCGTTAAAGTGCATAATTCAGTTATTTCATAGAATACCTATAGGTATTCTATGAAATACCTAGTTATATTCTATGAAATACCTAGTTATTCTATGAAATAACTAATAATGGACCGTTAAAGTTAAAAATAAGCAATTTCTGCTTTGGGCAAGGGAGGGCTTACACACTAAAATATCAATCCCCATGTTAATCCAATGGTGCTATTTTTTTGATATGGGGTTGATATTTGGGGGATCGATAGTACTACCATTTTGGTTAGGAAGTACAAGGCTTCGACCCCACACACACAGGTGCATCCTTTCCCTGAAAAGCATTTTGCCAATAGCTCGACACCTGAGCCTCTCAGTCTGCTCGGACTTGGCTCATTCCATCCCTCTGCCTCCATTGTATATTCTCACCAAATTTCTTGCTGATAGGGTCATTCGTTGTATTTTATTTCAACGTTTTAAACTGTTTTAAATCTGTAATATCTTGGAAATGTATTTGAGTCTCTGCTTTAAGATTTGAACCACAGGTTCCACTCGGCGAGACCCATCCATTTATCCACTTAGCCTTTTTGTAGTTCTGAGGGGGGCAGCACTAAAATATCATGTTCCCTCGTTATTCCTACGTGGTTGGGTAAAAATTTTGCCCCCCTTTGGAATTGAGATAGGGTCTTGATATTTGGAGGTTTCGGTAGTTTTACGTCATATCGCAAGATATACGAGAAATCGACCTCCTCTCCCCCACACAGGGCTATTTCCTTTATATCTCTAATCCTAGGCCACCTTGGTCATCCTTACCTGCCTGATTCGATAGATATCCCTATGAGCTTTCTGCACGTATAATTTCATTGCAATAATCCTATTTCCTCTCCCTCATTTCTCGTTTTTAAAGTATTTTAAAATTTTAAATTCGTCATCTCTCCGAGGATGTTTGAGTCTCTGCTTTGAAACTCTAACCATAGGCCGTATTTCATACTTTTAACGATCAAGTAATCGTTATTTTATAGAATACCTAACTAAATCATAGAATTCAACAATATTATATATTTTAACTGACTTGTCTAGTTATTTAATGAAATACCTAATTATTCTATAAAATAACGGATTTCACACTTTTACGGTTACATATACAATGAGAAACTAAATGTTTTTAAAATGTTTCCATGTATAATTTAATTATTTAGTTTGTTATGGAAGTACTTTCTCAGAAATTTCGGAAATAACTAGCGTATTTTCTAAGCGCAACTTTTCTTATACTGTCCCTCTCCACCGCATAAAAAAAATTCCGTAGTATTTCGACGAAGTTGTTTGTTATATGTTAAGAATTAATGGAATTTTCGAATTTTTTTTGTGCGTTTTTTATGCGTTCCCCTATCTACCGCACAAAACAGGTTTTACTGTACTAATAAAAATACACTTCAAATTTTACCTGTATAATTATTTATTTAAATAACTTTGACGTAATTTTTTATACATATAATGTGTGCGTGTGCACTTGTTTGTATTACTCTGGTCTGTAAACTCTTATCTTAAATATTGTTTGAAAAATATATTAAAGAAATGTAACATTGTAACCCCCCGTTATTTAGACTCTTCCATATTAACAGTAAAGAGACTTTCGCACCCTCTAGTGAACAGAAAAATCTTCAGTGATGGCCAAGTTTCGGAACTGTAAGGACGTATGAGCATGCGCTCCGATCCCTTTCAATTCTATGTCAACTGTTAGTTCTCTAGTTATGTATGTAAATGTGTTTGTTTTGTCTAATAAACGTGTTTTAATAACTAGTGGACTTAGTAAAGAACCCCTTCCCCGTCTGTCCCTTATCATTTGACGCCCAACGTGTGTTAGTTGCAGAAGCTTGGCCGTTGCTCGGTATTAATTTTCAGGTTAACAGCACTAATGTTGTTCAACATATGGTTTATTATCAGTTCTCACCCCAAAAACAGGTAAAGCTTTTTTTCTTGAATTTTTTT
>BMAV01012834.1:0-18677 GCA_019973955.1 Trichonephila inaurata madagascariensis
GAATTTTGGGGGTTGGAAAGTCCACCATTCTCGTATCATGCTCCAAAACATTGCCCAATATATATTTTTTATTTTGTTGAGTTTCGGGAACAAAAAAACAGTAAAAAATGAATCATTGAATGAATGATTAGCATTAAAATGAATTATTAATAACAAATAATTAAATGTTACGTATGATATATGAAGGATTGTAATCAGTCAAAAAAAATCAAGGGCTTTTGGGGGAGGTCCAGACTCTGGGACTTGCCCCCTCCCTTTGTGTGTGCCACTGTTTGCAACAAATACTTTTGAAGAGAGTTCACACATGTGATGATGGCTACAAGAGATTAAAATTTCAAATTGGTTTGAAAAGAATGTACAAAGTATTTTAGCTATTCTGTTTTAATTACTGAATATATAAGCAGGTAATGACCATATAACTTTTGATTGCTTGGAATATATATTAATGATTTATGGTAGTTTCTTGTTATCAGGTAATGGTCACACTTAGTATTTGCATCCTATCATGCTTGCTAAAACCTAAATTGGGCTATTTGAGAATGTACAATACATATGGCATTGTTTTATTGGAAGGTAGGTCAGATTGTGGTATGTTATAACAATAGTCTGAATCCTTTCAATATTTCTCAGATCTAATGTATTTTTTTTCATTGTCAATGATTATGTTAGAATGAAATGTGGTGCTACTCCTACTTGCAATGATGATAAAAAATTTTTTTTTAAAAAGTTCAGCAGTATAACTTTCCAGATGGTTTTCTCATCAATGTCTAATGAGAAAAATTAATGGTCAGTTTCTTAAATTATATTTAAAATAATAAATCTTCTTGTAACCTGCAAGGACGATAAATAGATCATGGATTGTTAAATACTGGACATGGATTATTTAAAATTCTTACAGCCACAGTGATTCATAAATACTGTTTTCAGAAATTGTGTAGTTGTTTCCCTCTATAGCCCTGCCAAAGTAGTAGAAATTTCTATATGCTATATCATTTCTTAATGTACCAAATGTCTCTCCTCTGTTTCATTATGTAACATAAAACTCCTTAATTTTTCTTGGTTGTAACGACTATCGATTTTTAACAATGTGACAAATCTAGTTAGCATATTTTGTTTGAATATTTTTTTTATACTTCCCTCTTAATTCTAAGAAAAAAATTCTTTAATTATTGAGATTTTTCTCAAGAAAGTTTTTGCAAAATTAAAACAGTTAAATCAAAAGTTAAGAAAAGGTTAGAGCAATTGTGCTTCTTTTTCATTTTTTTATACCCGTAAAATTATTTTACTAGTTCTAATATTTTTAATATATTACTATTATTTCCCTCATGTCATAAGATTTCAAGTTCTTTACTGTTATCTAGTTAGATCTAAAACTATTAATTACTTTATTCGAAAATCAGGGAAACTGCTTGAAATTTTTAGGTGAATGTTTATTTTTTTGTTATAATACCACCAAATGCCAGAATTTTTTTTTCATTAAGATATAGCAGTTTGTTTATATGAAGAAAATGGGTAAGTCTAGAGGGAAAAATCAGTAATACAATAATATAAAAGGGCCTCTAATTAAAGTATAATTTTTGTTTCTTTTTCTATCTTAAGTTTTATTAAGCTTTTTTTTTTTTTTTGTAATTGATTTTTTTAATCTGTAGGTAAAATATAGTCTGTTTTTATAAATAGGTACTCATAGCATGGGAAAATAAATTTTAAAAAAAATATTCTTGTTTCATTAATATAGTGGATTGTTCTGATTTCAAATGCTTTTTCAAAATATTTATGAAGGACATTTACTATAAACTGAAAATGTGCATGGTTTTTCAAGTATATTTTTAGTGCATTAAACGGTGATTTTTATCCCATGATTTATTTCTATTAAGTTGCAATTTTTCCTAATGGATTGCTAAGATCCCCACTTCATAATTAGTTTATTGCAATACCGAGCATTCTATTCAGATTAAAATACTTTAATTGCATTAAATTGTGAATACAGTGAAGTCATCGTTTTGCTTTAAACTAGATTTGTCTTTTCTTCAATTCCTGAATAAATTCCTTTAGGGAAAGGGAGCACAGTATTAAAGAATATTATATTTTGATCTGGTTTTAGAATCTCAAAGAAAATTATTTTAGTTAAACCAACTATTTCCGCATTGTACTGAACTGTTTCCATCTAAATTACATGTAATAAGTCTTATGATTTTTAACTTTGTGGAATATGTTCCTAATGTTTTTAAAATAGAAAACTTTTCATTAATAAAAATATTAAGTTCACATGATTAGGTGTTTTCTTTGATGTCCCTGTTATAGATTGTTTAAAATACCTCACATGAGCCTCACCTAGAGTTTGATGTGAGGCTCAAAGTGTTTTTACTGAGCAATACATTTTTACAAAAATAAATCTGCGTAGTTTAATAATTATGTACCAACAGTTTTGATGTGTAATTGTAATGAAGAATTCTAATTGCAGGTTTAATTTTGTTTTAACAAGGAATTCTTTTTATGCTTGTATTATTATAAACTTTGTCTTACTAGTAAAACTGGTTATGTAGACAGAAAATTTAGATATATAGTCTAATCCACAATAGTAGTGATTTACACTATACAAAAAATCTCTTGAAAGGGAAAATAATATGGTAATTTAATTCGTTATTAGATCTCTCTCTATATTGTAATGCTTTTTAAAATTTAATCATGAAATTTTTTTAATGATATTCTACATTATAGGATTATTTTCTTTGTATATTAATTTTTGTTGCTTGCTGTTATTTTTCTTTTCTTTTTTCTAGTTAATTAGTGCTTGATCTTGTTTTATATGGAATTATTTTATTTTTTACCTCTTTACATTTGGTTTTATATAATTTTTTTAAAAAAATTATTCTTTTTTAGTCAGTTTTACATCATTATAAGAGTGAATTTTTTTTTTTTTTTTAGTATTTTATTAATGTTTGAATATTCTTCAGCTATTGAAGGGAGCAGACTTCCTGATTCCTTAGTTCAATAATCATGACGGCTATTGGACCCCATCTTGGTAGTTTGGAGGTGAATAATATGTTTTGATGCTATGCTTATAGATATCTATTTAACATGATACTCGGTTTAAAAAATATATTTGATATTTTCGAATAATAGTTTAAATTTGCTCCAATTGTAAAATGTATATGATTCTCTATTAATTTCTTGGCAACTTGCCTCATTTTTATGATTTTTAACAATTGATAAATTATTCAATTCCTACTATTAGGTCACACTCTCTATATATTTATTTATCTTGGGGGGGAATTTTCAATCGTGAAAAAAATCTTTTTAAAAAAACCTAAATTGAGCTGAAATTTTAAAAACCTGATTATTTTGAATCACAATACAATAATTTATTAATAATTGTTTAAAAACCCTTAATTATTAAAAAAGAATTACAAATATACCACAGCCACGTTGGCATCATTTTTGGCGATTTTCCAAAACTTAAAAAAGGTTTTTTTTTTTTTTTTCATGTTTTAAACATTTAGTTAAACTGAAATTTTATATCCCGATTTTTTTTGGATGACAATACAATACTTTAATGATAATTAATTACCATTTAATCAAGAAAAAGTTTTTTAATTTTCCCAAAAGAAAAATATTATGTGTGTTTTATCAGTGTTATCTATGGATTCAAAAAAAATAATTGTTCTCTTAAGTTTAAAAAAAAAATTGCTTTAATTTTTTTTTTCAAAGCTTTTTTTTAATCTAACTAAACGGATCATATGGGAGGATGACTGTTGACAATCTATGGAGGTACTTACCCGATGTTGGCACCCCCCAAAATTTCTAATGTTTTCCCTATTGTGCAGAGCTTGATTTCCCTTTTTGGAAGGTGGATTATTTTAAAGTTTGACCACCATTCATAATTCTTTTTAAATTTTGCTGGGGAAACCAATACAAAATAAATCACGTCCCTTGTGTGATTTACTTTTTTTTTGGTTTTGTGAATGTTAAAACATGATCATTTAAAAAAAATTTTTTTCTATATAAATTTTGTTTTTTTTATTTAGAAGTAGTTACTCATACGAATTTATATATATATAAAAATTATAATTATATAATTTAAATTGTGATTATTTTTACCAAACATTGGGGAAATGCAGTAAATTATTTTTTATGGCACAGGGTTTTATATTCATACAAATGTAGATGTAAATATCATCCGAGAGATCTAAGTTTGAATAATTTTACAAAAGTAGTTTTGTAATAAATTTTTGTGCTCGAGGAAGATTTCAAATGTCTACCATTAGCAGATGATTAAAAAAAGAAACCCAAGTTTGTAAAAAAATCAGGGAATAAGGACATAAACATACAGAAACACAAATTCTTTTCTTGCAGTAACCCCGTTTGTGGAATAATAACAGGCGAAGAGTTCGCCCCCTTTTGTATGAACTTAAAAAAATATTATGGCAATCTTGGGAAATGTTACCCAAAAGTTACCTGATGTGGAAAAATACGGTATCGCTAAATAATCATCGAAAGGCTCTGGAACCCGACCCTTCTAGAAGTTTCCTCAAAGGCTTTATAAAATTGACCTTTGAAAAAAAGGGGTCGGGGCCCTTTTCAAAGAGGGGAAGCCCCAGTCGTGTGCGTTGACAGAAATTTGGCGAGGGGGGCATACGGTGAAAATGCAACACGAAACTAAAGTATCTTTTAAAAAAAACTTTGTTCAAAAAAATTAAGTTTTTTTTTTTCATCAATGTAAAAATGTAATGAAACTCTATTTTTTTTAAAAAAATTCGAATAATAAATAAAAATGGAAAAAACTCTTTTAGCGCATAGGACTTTTAAAAAGGTAGAGCGAGGGCACTGATAAAATTGGGGTTCCCATTCAAATGAAAGCCGGTCAGTGCGTCTAATTTTTGCATTACGTAACTGTGAAATGGTGGCACTATCTATCGGTAGAAATAGCACTTTGAGCAACGTTTGACGTTTCAAAATAACTGTGGGGTTTCACGCCGAAGGGTGGTCACACAAAGCTTCGTCCACTACTGAACATGCATTTTTTTGATGACAACATCCAGGGGGTTTTTCGGTGGGGTGAAATATCTCAGGCCTAAAATTTGATAGCCGCCTAACTTTCAAAAAAAAATAGACTATCTCTCTAAAAAGTTCGGGGGGTAGAATAAAATTTAGCCATCCCCCTTGTCGGGAGAAGGTCACCTCTATCCCCTTAGAAAAAAAAGAAATTTCCCCATAGACAAGTTTTGCGCCCAGTGATCACGTACGCTTCCCCGGTCTGGGGGCGGCGGCTGCCCCCCACATGAAAAATCCCCAAAGTAATTCAAAACAAAATACTCCGCGCGCGACCCAACGCCCCCCGGGGCGTTCGGAATGCCCGTCATTCCCTTTGACCTAAAATGGAGCCGATTTCTAATTACATCACTAAACTCTAGAAATGTTTTAAACCCTATAGAATCCCCTTGAAAACCCAATTATTAAAACCCAAAACATTTTTTTCTTACCCCTCATCCAAAAATTTAAAAATATGCATATTCTTCAACGAAGTGGAAAACCCCACTTCCCCCCCATAACACGACAATTACACTCTTTTCACCTCTCAACGTCACAAGCAGTCCCCGTTACAACGCTTTAATTCATTTGGTGAACTGTCATCTTGATCTTCCTTTTTTTTCCTTCCTCCCTTCTCCCCCCCGCCGGCGTTTTTGAGGGGCACGTTCATCCCTCACCATTCGGGTGAGATTTTGGTTTTTGTCATCGTTCCGTCATATGGTTTTTTTTTTCCCCCCTTTCTTCGGGGAATAGGCGCCCGCCCAACTTTTTAGTTAAGTAAAAGGGAACAGCAAGGCGTGATTCTATATTTAAATGCCGGAGGGAGTTGAAAATATACATGATTTTTTTTTGGAAGAAAATTAAAAAATTTTAAAATTTAAATAAATTAATTGTTTAAAAACCCTTAATTTTTTAAAAAATTCCCAAATACGCCACGTTGGCGACTTGTAAAAATTTTATGTCCCGTTGTTTTGGATGACAATACGATACTTTAATGATAATTAAAAAAAATTAAATTACCCACTTAACGTTGTGATTCTGTCTTATGTATATACATATTTATATTGTAACTATTTAAAAAAAGTGGCTAAAAAAAAAAATTTCCCGTTCTAAGTGGGGAATTGGTTTAAATTTTTTTTTATATTACTTTTTTTTATATATATGCGTTGACTTGTATCGGGGAGTCATCTGTTTATCGTCTATTTATTTTTTGCTTTTTCCAAATAGGGAGTCATCGGCTGTTTTCATCCACCAAATTTGCAAAAAGTGCATAACTACGAAATCCTCACCCAAATTTTGATGCCCCCGTTCGGCCTTAACTGCCACTTCAAGATTTTTTGACGGGGCCCGACTGCCTTCGTTCTTGATTTTTCTTTTTTAAAAATTGTCGGCTCACCTATTTGTTTTTTATCTTCCGCTGGATAAGAGAGGTAACCAAACCCAAATTGATTGCGCATTATATTTCGTTTCCTGCAAAGTTTTCGCGGGAGCCTAATTTTTAGGGTCTCGAACTCTTGGCCGCCGTGTCACTGAAGATGTGCTATGTTGTTTTGGGACGGATGTGTTTTTTAACTCCCCTGTTTTGCTCCGTCGTTACTCGCGGGTGTGAGAACACCCCAAATTTTTTTAACACGTGTATTTAATTATGAAAATAAAATTAAGTCATTTTACATATTTATCAAGTACAAGATGTTTTTGTATTTTATACAAAAAAAAATTATTACTTTTGTGCATACAAATGAGACTAACATTAATTTAAACTAAACATACAAAATTTTCATTTTAAAACACATAATTATATTTTTTTTTCATAAACCAGTAAAACGTATATACAAGTAAAAAAAATATACAAATTAATGAGATAATGTTAGTATAAAAAGTAGAAAAAAATTTTTTAATCTTTTTTCCAAACATTCAGGCAGACTGTATCAAAGGTCCAACTTCTCGGGAGTTCTCACCCCCAAAAAACATTTGAATGTCATTACATTCCAATCGTTCGAAAGGGATTGCATCAGGCCTAAAAGATTCAATGACCAAAAAAATGGGGCCCCTTCAAAAACAAACCCTTGGTTCTGTACATTTTTTGAATCCTGGGGAGGATTTTTCTTGTTGCTGGGGTGTACAGAACCCCCGGGGGGGGTTTTCCAGTCGAGCTCGGGGTCCTCCCATTGGCGTTATGGGGGGTGCTATCTCTGGTGTCATCCTCTTCATTGACCGGGGGTTCCCAAAAGAAAGTTTGTTGCCAGTAACCCTCGAATTACTTGAGTGAAACGATATGTCGGGGTTGAACGCTGACCTTGTCACTTGGGGGGTTTTTAAAATTACAAAGTCCATCGCCTCTATACTCCTTGTTATTTTGGGGAAATTAAAATCAATGTTTAAAATGAAAAAACGTCAATATTGATTTTTTACAGAAACCTGCTTGGAACCCTTACAGTTTTTTAAAGTTTTTTTTAATTCAAATTTTTACTTTTTTTTTTGAATAAAAGTCACTTTTGATTTTTATAGTAATTATTTGTATTGTGTTCCTTTTAATTTAAATGGTTTTTAAATTTAAAAAATGGCAAGGCGAGGATAAACGCGTTTTTTGCAGCTCCCCGAAAATCAGTCCCAAAATCGGAACAGCCCTTTTATCGGGGGTGCAATATGAATCAACAGATGAGAGAAAAGCCAGGAAAGGCGTTGGGTGATTGAAATCTTCTTTTTTATCGAAATTTTTTTACGTTTAAAAAAGTGAAAAATTTGTTGAAGCTTGCAAGGGAAAGCGAAAAAACGCCATCTTTTTTGTGCCAAAGAAAACGTAAAGTGTCTTGGCCCATCTTTTTTGGTGAAATAACGAACCGTCGCAAAAGTCATCATGTTGTTCCGTCTTAATAGCGGCTGAAAACTGCAATTCTGATGACTTCCAAAAAACTGTTTAAAACTCAAATTAACCCTAAAAAAGAAAATGGGGTTCGACTTTAAAAAGAAAAAAGTGATAATAGAATTATATTAATTGTGCTTCAAGAAAAAAGGGAAGGAAAAGTTAATGACCGGGGTTGGGGGCCCAACCCAAATTCCGGGAAAACCAACGGTTCCTAAACTAAAAACCCCTACAATGTTGTTAGAAATGTCCCAAAAAGGGCGTAAACGATTCTGAATTATTTGGGTTATTCGGGAACAAAATCCTGAAATCCCTTGCTGCAAATGAGTGTTGGAATGGGGTCTAGAGTTCGTTTTTTTTTGAAGAAATTTCAGCATGTGAGAACTTTTAATTAAATTTCACCCAAAAGATTAGGAAAAATGTTAATGCGGTCGGATCATTAAAAATCATGTGGAACATGGGGCCGTTTTGAAGATTTCTTAGTTATAAATAGGTGTTTCAAATGTCTCGGATATAATCCGAGCTAGTGGTGCATAATATTCTATCTTGCTATTTTGCGCTGGAGAACATAAGAGTGATACCTGCTCATATCGTGAAAATCAGGAAATTTGTAAATTGTACCCAGATATAATAAAATTTAAAAAAAATGAAGCAAAAAAGTGGATGTCAACCCATAACCCTTTTTTCGCCTAACTGTTTTCTTGCCCATAGTTACATGAGAAATAAAGGGTTGCTGCTCGAACTGACTATGACTAGACTAATTAAAACCATTTTAAATTTTTGTTAAAAATTAAACACATAAATCAAAAAGGCTACTCAACAACTTATTCTGAATTTTGAAAATGGAAAATGTTGATGTTGCTCTTATTCAAAACCACACTGTTTTAGAAAACTTCCTGGTTTTTCCAAATACTTAAAAAATTTTTTTAAATGATACAACATCAGGGTTAAAAAAGGCGGCTATTTTTTTGTTAGAAACATGGCTTACGGGTTTTTCCGATCCTAAAAATCTTGTTTTAAATTCTGCAATGATTGACATCTCCTTTGGGTTTTACGATTTTACTTTTTTTCTCATATTATTTCGAACCTTCTGTTAATATTGATTTGGATCTAAAAAAAAATTGGGCAGTTTTTTTCCCAAAAAAGAGTTTCAAAAAACATATGGTTTATGGATGCAAATAGTAATTTGGGGTTTTTGGTTTAGCCCTGTGATTGACTCTAGAGGCATTAAGCTGTGCGAATTTTTCAGTACGTGGCAATTGTTTACAATAAATGAGGATTATGGGCCTACGTTTTGCTCAGACCAGGGTACGAGCTATATTGATATCACAGCGGGTTGGGCTGGGGTTTTTGGTTTGGTTAAAAGGGGGTTTTTATCCAGATTATGTTTCCCCTCTCTGATCATAGAATGATTTCTTTTGAGATGAAAATTCCCAAATCAGATAGGGCTTGTGACCCCCTCTGTAAAAAAAATCTTTTCCCAATACAAAAAAGACCCCAAATTGGAAATATTTTTTATTCCCCCTTTTGCCCCCCAAGCCGAAATGCCATATTAGATTCTTTAAATAACTGCATGCAGCCTGATAGTCTCGATTTATGTGTTAAGATGTGCAAAATTAATTACAACGGCTGCAGAAAAATCAATCCCTTTGAAAAGAGTGGTTATCAAAAAGGGGTCCCCTGGGGGTTCTGTTGAAATTATTTTGCATGCGTAAAAAATTTGGGAATCAGCAAGAAGGCGATATAAAAAGAACGAAAAATTCCGTTCTGGGGGAAAGGTCTAAAAGAAAATTTATTTTTCAAATTGGGGATAAAATATAAGTTCAAACTTCATAAAGAAAAAATGAACTCTTGAAATCTTTTTTTTCGCTGATATTACTGTACAGAATGTTTGGAAGAAAATTTATACTTATGGAATGAAAACCAATTTTCCCAAAAAAGGTTTGAAATTTCGGGGGATCGAAGTTTCCTCAAACAATTTTACTTCGTCGTTTGAAGATACTATAGATGCCGTCTTGAGGAAATCTTTTTCCCTTTGTGATCCCTTGGGGTTTATAATTCTCCCAAAATAGGGTTTTTTCGTTTTCCCATGCTGAATTGGTATATGAAAGCGACGATGATGTCCCTTTTCAAAAACAAAATTTACTGTTTAAGATAATTTAAGTTTAAATAAATCACCTGGCTCCCATAAATTAATAATGAACTGATTAAGTTTCACAATTGTTCTCCTTCTGTCCTCTTGGCTCTCTTTAACACCTGCTTGAACTTGGGTTTTTTTCCCAAAAATTTAGAAAAAGGAAAAAAATTTTACCCTTTCCCAAACGTTCTGAATTGTCAAGAACGCCCTTGAAAATATTCGTTGCATAAGCACTCCCCTTTTTTAGGAAAGTGCTTGGAAAAACTCTGCATTACTAGACTTAACCCACTATTTAAGAAAGTCCCATCTTTTAAGTTTTTATGACCAGTACGGTTTTTCGCCTCAAAAATCAGCAGAGGATGCCTTTGGTTTTGCCTTTGTGATATCGTCAAAAAAGGAAAACGCAAAAAACCCTGTGACTTTTTAATCTCCCTTTGGGGGTTAAAAGGAAACTTTCGATAATGCCTGGTGGCCTGGCATCTTGCACCTTTCAAAAAATTTCAAAGTTCCCAAAAAAATCTTTTTGCCTTTTGGGAGCCCTTTCAATGTCGTTCAGCTGATCACATTGGGTAACGTCAAAAAATCGTGTTTTGGAAAAAGGCTGCCCACAAGGGGGCAGTTATGGGACCTTTTCTGTGGAATTTAATTAGAACGATCTTCTTTGTAATATCTCAAAGTTCCAGAATTTATAAAAATAAAACTTTTGCAGATGATTAACCTTTTTTTTGTTTAAAGTAAACACTTTCAGGATGTCTGCACTTTGTCTAAGACATTCTTAATAATATCTTTTGACTGGTCAGAGCTATATAAGCTGGAATTTAATCACCCAAAACAAAAGTAATGAAGATTTATAAAAAAATTTACAGTAGATCAAAGAATCAATTTAAATCTTAGAGGTGTAATAATTGAAGAAGTGCACAAGATTAAGTATTTGGGCATAATTGTTGAAACAAAATGCGTGGAAGGGCAAAATCTCTTCGTTTCTAGTAAAGTGAAAAGATTCTTCTTGGACTGTTAAGAATTTCAAGCAATACTTTTTTGGGTGAAAACTGATGTTCTTCAGTTGATTTATAAGCGGGGAAAAGTACCTCTCATGTCTTATGCTTCGGGGCTTGGGGACATTCTCTAAGTAAAAAAAAAATTAATAGTAGACTTATTAAAAAAAAGAACCATAACGAATTTTTTCTTCGGGGTCATTAAAGGATACAAAACTTTTGCTATGAAGCATTGTTTTTCTATTTCTGGTATACCGCCTATCGACTTGGTTATTCTGAACAATCTTGATGTTCGGGGAAAATATTTGAGTACCAACCTTGGCACGCTAGATGGGACGATTCAGTTTCTTTTGCCCACACCCTTCATGTAGGAAACCTATCACTCTTGTGACTTATACAAATGAAGTCTTTCAAAAATATAAAACTGTTTGTTTCACAGATGGGAGTAAATTGAATGGTAGGGTTGGTCTTTGCGTTATTTACGAGGAAAGGGGTTTGGAAAATGCTACTTTCCAGCATCGGTTAAAAAAGATAATTCTGTTTTTTAAGCCAATTTCTCCCTTAATCTTGCCGTAAAATTGATTTAGGACCCCTCTCCGCCAGGGGGGGAGCGCTCAACTTTTTTATCTGCACTGACTCACTCTCTTCACTTTTCCCTTGTTTTTCTAAATGTAAACTCTCCAAAAAAAAACTTGTTGTAGAGGTTCATCTATTCTTTACTATTAACTGCGACATCCACTTTTCATATGTTCGGGGCCATAGCGGAAAACTCGGCAATGACAGAGCGGATCAATTGGCCAAAGGCCCAAATTTCCAAAATGTGAAAACCTTTTGATGTCTGTGCCATTGTCCCCCTGGGGGGCTTGTTGGGTTGGGAAAGAACTGTTTCTTCCCCGGGGAAAATTCTTGGCCCCCGCCTAAAGCTTTGTGGACTAAAGGTTTTTTCCCCATTTTTCAACGGCTTAAATGTAAAAAATTTTTTTACTGATTTCAAGCTATCCCAGATTCCCAACAGGCCATGGAAATTTTAATAGCTATTTACTAGATTTAATTTTTGGTAGTGATATTTTTGTTCTTGTGGGGGGAAAAAAACTGTGGAACATGTATTGTTGTTTGTAAAAATTTTTTTTCTGTAAAAGAAAAATTTTAGAAAGGGGGTTAAATATTTAAAATTTCCTGGCCCCCCTGTTTTTTCTTTGTTGGTTAAATGTACTGAGAGCCTTAATGTCTTAAAAAAAATTTGTCACCCGTATAGATTTTTAAAAAATTTTTTTTATTTGGTACCTCCCAAAATTTGTGTATTGCCACTCTTTCTTTTTATTTTTTTTTTTTGTTTGTTTGTTTCCCCCCCTTTTTTTTTTTTTTTTCTTCCAAATTTGTTTTTTTTATGATTTAATTGAGTTACCACCCCCTCTGTAAGCCTTATGTTATCTTTTCGGAGCATGAGGAGTTTTGCAAATAAAATTTAAATTAAAAAAAAAAAATATGCATATACAGTCCGACCTCTTTTAACTAAGTCTCTAAATCCCGAAAAAAAAAATTTGTTATATAAAAGGGGTTTATTTTTCAATATACTATATATAAACCACATAAAAAAAAAAATTTTTAAAATTCATAAAAAAATATATATATATATATTTTTAAAAGTTATTATTCCCCCGTTTTTAATTTATATATCTTTTCCCATAAAAAATGTGGGGGAAAATACTGGATTTTTTGACATTAAGAAAATAATTTTACATTAAAATTAATGAATTTTAAGGACATTTTTTTTTAAATTTAAAAACATTCCGTAATTTTAAACATACATTAACCCCCACGCTACCTTAAATTTAATTACTCATAAAATCTGTTAATTTTGTTCGGAAAAAAAAGCTTTTGTTTTATAATACACCTCACATTTTGCAATGCACCAAAAAACCTTCATACGTATTTTTTTTGTTTCTATTCTAAATTTTTTTAGCCATCCATTTACCTGGTTTGGGCGTATCCCAATGGGTTCAAGTTGAAGAGCTTTCCCTATTACTAAACTCTAGAGATCAGAAAAACTTTCATTTTCGCATTGTGTGTATCCATTTCAAAAAACTGCCTCGTCGACATCTTCATAGACGCATGTTCTTAAACGTATGTACCTGGCCCTCCCAAACTACCCCCCCCAAAAAGGAGGACTTTAACCTCGACATATTTAACGGGCATCAGCTCCTCTACTCCCGTGGCATCACACACACACACACTACATTCATAGAATAGGGGCCCAAATGCATAGAAATTAATCTCATGGGGCATTAAGATATGTTGTTTTTTTTAATTTTTAAAAAGATGTCCCAAAAAAGAACATTTACCCCTCTCTGGCAGCTAAAAAATAATATTCCTTAAATTATTAATTAAAAAAAAAAATAAATTTTGACTTGAAAAATTCTGGATAAAATTTTTAAATTTTGGGGATATGTACAAATGCTTTGTTTTTTCCCAAAACACTAAAAAAAATCAATTGTCCCGCAAAAAATTTTTTGGGTTTTTAATCAGCACCCCCAAAAAAAATATTGAAAAAAAGAAGTCCCCCCTTCAAAAAAACCATCACTAAATACCATAAAAACCCGTATAACGCGCACTTTTTAACAAAAATAACGTCCCGGGTTTTAAAAGGGTTTCACGAAAAATTTAAAAATTTAAACGAAATTTAAAAGGGGTTTTTAACGCGCAAAATTTCAAGGATTAAAAATTAAAAATGCGCGTTTCCAAAATTAAAAAATAACTTTTAAAAAAAACAAAAAAAGATGTGCATAAAAAAAACAACACATATTGAAATACTGTTTATTTAAAATAAATGGCATGAACTAAAAAAAGGGGTTTTTTTAGAAATTTTACTTTTTATTTTCAAAAATCTGGGTAACGGTTATACATTTACGTGGAACCTTAGAAATTTGCTCTATTATCCACTCATGATAAATTGAACAGAAACAATTTGTTGAAGTTACATATAAAATAAAAAACAGTCCCATTAAATGCAGCGCAATAACCCTTGGTGGAGGGGGGAGGTGGGAAAACCCCTCTCCCAGTTGATTTAGTTTTTTTGTTTCGCTGTCATAGGAAAACGAAAGAAAATGACGTCACATCTCAATGACAGCAAAGCCCGTCTGCCGCATCTTGACCCCGGGAAAGAGGACAGAAAAAGGGATATATTTTTTTTTTAAAAACAAGGATTAAAAAGAATAATATTTTTAAAATCCGTTACCCTTACCTCTAAGATAACTACGTGCGGTTATTGAAGGAAGTTTTAAAAAACCACTTGGAAGAAAAGGTGGGGGAGTTTGAAATAAGATCATGAGGGGTTTAAGTTGTCACACTAAACGCGATCAAAAAAATTGCAATGGCGCGGGGAGGGAATAGTTAGAGTGGGGGAAGTCTTTTTCAAAAGACAACTAGTGTAACAATAAAAAACTCCCTATCTTTTTAATTCGTATAAGACATTCTCATCCTTTTCAGAGCTGGGAAGTGTTGATACAGTGATTAAAAACTGCTCTAGGTCTCTTAGAAGAGCTAGGAATAAATTGTCGTAAACCGGGATTTCCCTGATAGATTCATTTGAAATCTGTGGTAACCGGTTGGAAAAAAATTTTTTTGATTGTTTTTGATGAAATCAAAAGGGCGGAACATTAAGATCTTTATGCAAGACTTGTTCCTGACAAACCAAGGTGCGTTTGCTGCTCTACGCAGTTGAATGTTTTTGAAAAGTGTGCAATCTTTTTTAGGTGGTAACCCCCGCCCCCGCCCAGATGGGAGAAGCGTACAACATGATGGGGCGAAGAATGGCTTTTTTATAATAGAACCTTTGTGCCTTAATCGGAAGGGTTGCTCTTGGGGGGAAATCAAGCGATTTAAGTGTTTCTCATTCCAGCCCCCCCTTTTGGTGGGCCCGGGAAAGGAAAGTGTTTAGCAAAATTTAATTTAGTATCAAGTATTAAACCCCAGGTACTTATATTCAGTAACCCCGGGGACGGGCGGATTAAAAAAGTTGACATGTGGGGGGGTTTCCGATGCACCGCCTTTTTCTCGTAAAGAGGGGGGCATGCGCTTTTAGGTAAAATTTAAACCCTTTTTTTTCCCGTCGTTAAGCCGGGTTTCGAGGGCGAATGAACATAATTTTGAAGCCGCTCAATGATATTGTGGTTATAAATGTTTTGGGTAAAAAAGGCAGTGTCGTCCCGCGTACATCGCTAAGTGGACTTCGGCAGCCTTGGGAATGTCGTTGATGTATAGATTAAAAAGCGGGCCCCAATAAAAAAATCCCTTTTGGAAAACCCCCTGAGGTTTGGGCGCGGGGTGGAGACTGTTTTTTCTTTTTAACCCCAAATTCACGGGAATTTGGGGAGGAGTGTATAATTTTGATGAGTTGTTCCCAAAAACCCCGTCGCATCATCTTGGATAACAAGCCATCATGCCAAATTTTATCAAAGGCTTTGGCTATGTCACAAAAAACATACCCGTGGCCTGGTTATTTATGAAAAGCCGTGATGAATCAGCTCAGTAACTCTTAGTAACTGAGTTACTGTGGAAACACTGTGAAAAAAAAGCCATGCTGTTCAGGGAAAGATAAAATTCCTGGCTATGCAGTGCTGATTCAGGCGATTCAAAGAAAAAAATTCGTACGCTTTGCTCAAGCTACTGGTAGTGAGATTGGACGGTAATTTTGAGGGGTTTAGTATCATCAGAATTGGGTTTTATTTTGGGGACCACCCGGCAGTCTTCCCAAATTTTTACGGAAAGTTCTTCATTAATAGATTGAACAACATGACAATAAAAAAAGCGGGAAATTTTAGGGGAGATTTTTAAAGGGTGCGATTTGTAATTAAATCAATCAGGAGATTATTGATCTTAAAACTTTTTTAAAATATTCCTGTACTTCCCCCGGCGTTGTTTTTTTCCCGGTCTAGACGGGGAGGAGTGTCCCGGGTCTTTTTTAAAATTTTTCCCTTTTTGTATGAGCTGTAAAATGTTCGTTTTTGCTTCGGTGAATTCGAACTGCTTTTTTAAGGCTGTCGGCAATCACTTCCGCCTTCTCCAGAGGGTGATTTGCTACACTGCCAAATGCGCCCTTTGGGGATGTTTTAGGCGGTTTTTTTGAATAGGGGGGGGTTTTCCTCCAAAAAAGTGCCCCTCCGGCGTAAGTGCCGCTATGTGGTTTCCCCAAAGGGGTTTGGGAAAAATTCTAAAGTCTTTCGTAACCTCCCACTGAGGGGTTCGGGAAATTTAGATTTCACTGCAAAGGGTCTCTTGTATGTTGCCAAAATTTCCGAAACGATTTCTTTGGGGAATTTTAGCTTTTTAAATTTTGGGGGAGTTTTAATGGGGGTTGTTTAAATTTTGGTTTTGAAGCTTCTATAAGAGCTTCAAGGGTTTTTTTCAAGCCTTCTAATTGCAATTTTAAGGGTCATTGCTGGAGGAAGGAGGGATGGGGGGGTGGTTTGTTATTTAAAAAAAAATTTGAAGTTCTCCCAATTGGTGGGAGATGATCCGGAATTTTGATTAGAGCAGAGCTTGTATATAGAGTAGAATGACCGGAGATGATCTGATTCAAAAAAAATCATTTATTTAAATCTAATATCATGATTAGGGGATATTTTTTAAAAACTGCTAGATCAATAATAGAATTTTGGCCTCCGGTCTAGAGCTAGCGTTGAAAATGTGTAGGGTGTGTGTGGTGCTACAATCCTCACATTCGGTTTTTTTATTAACAATTTTGCGAAAAAAGCATAGCCAAATGCATTTGATCTAGCCTTTTCTCCACGCACGATGCGCGGCATTTAAGTCTCCAACAATGATAATATTTTGGCCAAATTAAAATTTTGGGAAAAAAACTTTATCAAAAGGGGAAATTTTTTATTATTTTCCGGGGTGTTTCGAGCGTACGCTGGGGAAAAAATTAGGATAAGGGGAAAAATTTTTAAAAAATTTTAAATTTTGATTGCGGTTGCATGCATATACTGCAAAAATCGGTAATAAAAAATTTTTTTGATCGTAATTATTTTTTCAGTAAATAGCAGGGACCCTTTTTCTGTTCAGTACGTGGAAAATTTTTTCTGTCGTCTTTATGAAAACGATAATTCCAAAAAAGTGGATCTAGACCGGGTTGTAGTTTTGTTTCTTGAACTTTAAAAACAGATCAGGGTTCTGTTCTGATACAAAATCGCGGACTTCACAAAATTTTTGGGGCAAATCCGTTTCCCCATTTCAAAACAAATCGACAAAGATTGCACGTTGGAATTGAATTTTTTGCTGTGAGCATTGGGGTGAAAAGTCTGGGATAATACTTCGAATAAATGATTTCAAAACATAAGAACTTATCCCTAACATTTCGGATTTTTCAAAAGGGGGTCCCTTTTTATACGATGAATATACCTTAAAAAAAATGCAGCTTGAAAGTATGGGTGCGCGTTATACACCGGATTTTGCGGTATATGCATGTTTTTCATGTTAATATAATGAACGAGTAATTTCAATAGTAAAAATTATGATAATAGCAATAAATGTAATAGTAGTTACTCTTATTTTTCTTTCCGAAAAATTTGTTGAATGGGGTTATTGTTGCAAAGAATTGATTGAATAATTTCGTAAAAAAAAGTTATATCATCCAAAATTTCTTAGAAAGAATCTAATATCCCCTTTGTCTTTTAAAGTTCCTGTTTTTTTCACTTATTTTATACATTACGAAATGAAAGAAAATTATTAATATATTTCCATATAATATTTTATTTTAGAAATATTATTTGGTAATGACAAGGACAGAGAATAAATAAGTTTTTGCATCGAAGCCTCATCCATTTTTGATTTCGTAATATAACTTTAACAAAGTAAATTAAAAAAAAAATATTAGATCCTATTTTTTATCTGGAAAGGCAATTTGATTAATGTTATTGTCGTGACTGTTGAAAATAGTTTATAACTTTCAACTCATACTGGAAAAAAGGGGGTAATTTGGATGTTTTCTAATTTTAAATTACATTGTGACATAGCCATCCCCGTATGACTATGACGTTCATTTGCGTAAGCTAAGGGGTGGGGTTATCAAAATGATGAGACATAGTAGTTCTTAATACAACTTTTTTTAAAATAACTTTTATTACTTAATTCTAATTTGACCTTTATTTAAAGTGGGGTTAACACCAATTAAACCTTGTATTTGTCAGATCCCCCACTAGATCCTTTATCTTAATTATAATAAATAAACCGATTCCTCTAAAAACCTATTAAATATTACCTTCTGCAGATCTCCTTCCTTCAACTGTTGAGAATTCTATAATGTAATCATAAGCGAAGTTTTCCCAAATTCTTTATATTGAATTTCTATTCCCATCAAACTATCGGACTGCTAACTCTTGATCGAAAAATTCCACACTAACTATCTCTAAACTTGCCGCGCTATATCTTATCATCAAAACTTCTATCCTTTTTAAAAAATATATTTATTTAAAAATTTGATCCGTTTCTCTTCTTGGGATTGGGTTGGAAAGGTTTTGCCTTTCGTGGGTCAAAAAACATAGGGTTATGTTAGCGAAGGACGCGAGGGCGATCAACATTTTTATAGTAAACCAGATTCACCCAACGTAATAATCCATACATCCATTTGTAAGTCGATTAAAACTTGGATATGAAC
>BMAV01012836.1:1795-31941 GCA_019973955.1 Trichonephila inaurata madagascariensis
TTCTTGCTCACTAAACTTTCTATCCTTTTAAAGGTTATCTTATTTGCATCTTTGCTTCGTTTTACTTCTTGGATTTGGGTTGGAAAAGTTTTGCCATTAATCGTGGCCGTCAAAGAACGTAGGAGTTATGTTAGAAGAAGAACGCGAGAGATGTCACACCAGAAGATTGATAAATTCAATAATATCAATAAACCTTTCCGACGTTGCTTAGATTATGACTACCCTTTTAACTTCTAAGAACTTATATTCATCACAAATGCATTAATCGCCTTGCTATTTCTGATTCCAAAACCACCACACAACAATAGGATCTCAAAGTCAGCACGTTAGTGGTCTAGCTGTGAAGATTATATTATAACACTATTTTCACAGATTTAATTTTTTACACACACATCTTGAATATCTTACACATTTAAAAATTTCCACATTTTTGACAAACAACCAAATTATAGCCTACCAAATTTGATTGTCATCTCTCTTGGCAATTATCTTTGCATGCTGGTTTTAAAGATGCTTTTATGTATAATCTGGAGTTAAAGCTCAATAAATATTAACTTTCCATTAACTCTCTCTCCAGGACTCTTGGCTCTCTTGAAAAAAGCTCTGTGAGTATAGAATTTTTGTTAAATTCTTTTTTAAAAAGTATCCTTTTCTTAAATAATTCTTTTAGAAGTTTTCTGCTTTAAGATTTTAGGAGAATTTGTTGCAGAATAATGCAGTCGGTGGTTTTCTGATAATTTCTGTGAGTTTTTGCATACTTCGAAATTCTGTTTATTTTATTTCGTTTTTACTACCAAGTTGCAAAGGTGGAAATTTGACCCCTTCAAACTAGTTCAACCCAACTTATTCGGTCCTAAGTCCGAAATTGCTTTTTGATTCGCTAGGTTCCCTTTTATATATTTTTTTTATATATATTTGATTCTAAAGTTTTTGTTTTATATTTTATTACATTAGTTTTTGTTATGTGCTTTATTATTATTTCTTTTGTTGTTTGTTATATCATATAAATTCATTCCAAATATATATATATATATATATATATATATATAAGGGAAGAGGCTCACACACTCATCATGAGATATCTGGAGTTATTAGAAATGCGAAAACAATAATTGGTTTTTGAAATATTGCATATGGACTAAATTCATGTGACGTCACAGTCACATGATAACTTAGTCATTTGTTTTCAGCCGATCAGTTCATAAATTAATTCGATGTCATATTTATATCATAAATGTAAACACGCGTTTCCAGCCAATGAATCCATGGGCTTCACTGTTGCCAACTTTTGCTTTTTGCAGAAACTTTCTTTTAAAAAATACATATTTGTCAACGATAAAATAATGCACATAGTTTTAAAAAAATACACTTAGTTTAAAAGAATTCGTATAATGTAAAGTTTTTTTTTTTTTTTTTTACTTTGAAAACTGTTTGAAGAATTTTAACACGTGAACTTTTTACCTAATAATATCAAATTTTAAATGTTATTTGAACTTTGCAAGTTGAACAACTAGTATGCCAATTTTTAACCAATGGGAAACACGTGATTGCCGTTATCATGTGACCATCGTGAATTTCGTCCATTGGGTTTAAACAATGTATTTAATTTTGAAACATTTCAAACAATCATATGCTGCTCGCGTTCTAAAGCTCCAACAAGAACAGAAAATTTGTTTAACTGCATAGCTGGCGAAGAAATGAAAGGCTTGCAAATCCAAAAGGGTTGAAACAAATTTTTTTTATAAAAAAAGGTGTGAATTCCTAAAAATATTTCTTTAAAGTTTATTTATACTCAAAACGTAATTATTGAATAACAATCTTCATTTGATTTAAGTAGAGTGAATGTAGTAGATCTTCGCAGAGAGTATACACAGTGATTATGATTCAACTCATGTCGAAAGTAAATATGTTTATTATCAATAAGTAAACCGAAAAATAATTATTAAAAATTATTTCCATTATTTTTTTATTTATTTTAAAGCTATTAATTTTTCTTATGCAATGAGCTAAATTCATGGAGGTCACATGCATCCAATCATATGTTCTCCGCTGAATTCAAAACTGATATTAGACTTGTGTTTGTAGTTCCACTTGTAAAATGGGGAAGTGGTAGTCGAGTGGTATAGGTATTGGATCGTGGCTTGCTTTGTCACGAGTTCGAGCCCAGTACCACTAAAGACTCGCCGTGTAGGGCAGCGATACACGTTAAATCTGTCGAGAGCTGAAATGTCCTCCCGTTGGTGTGGTAGTTAGGAGAGGGGGGCCAGTTTAGGTGTCGCCCACGTCACTTGACCATGGTTCAAAATTATGTGGTCCGTCGCCAAAAGCCCTCAAGTAGCTGAACAGTGCGACGTTAATATTCAATCAATAAATCCACTTGTAAAATAAAGCTAAAATTCTAATTTAATAACTGGAAAAGAAAAAAATGTTCACACACAAGTACACTAAGATTCTTCAAAAAGTTTTTCAATATTGAAAAATGCATATATTGTATTATATGTTTACGTTTTAATCAAGGGCATTTTGCTTTCCTACGCGCGTTATTATTGTTGACAAATATGCACTTTCTAAAAGAAAGTTTCTGCAAAAATCTTAATTTTTCAGAAACGAAGTGTATGAAGTGATTGGCTGGAAACATATGATTGTACTTATCATGTAATTATGACATCACACATAAATTCAAGAACTGATGGGCTGGAAACACGTGATTGCAGTTATCATGTGACAAAAGCGACTCATGAATTAAGTCCATTCGTATGTATTCGGAATTTTATTTCGGTTATTAATATTAAAACATCATTGCTGGTTCTCACGCACATTTCCCTTTACTAACATCTAAAGATACTTCATTGCGTTTTTTAATATGATAAATCGCATTGTAAATAAATTGTGATGTATGCAAATTAGATAGTAGAAGTGCTGTGAGATGTTGAGTGTATGCATTGGAGCACCTGATCTCCGAAGAGGTCTTAATCTCCTATCTTTGATATGTGGTTGACTTTGCATGCTTGGTTTGCCATTGTTAATTTAGAGTAATTTAGAATATTGTAAACTGCCTTGGGTGAAGAAACGAAGAAAGTTGATGGGTGAAGAAACTTAGGTTATGTGATCCGGATGGATATCATTTGAATTAGAAGTGCTGTGAATGAAAGAGTAAATAAAGGCCGAATTAAAGACAGAGGACAGATAGGGAAACGCATAATCGCTGGATTAACGCCTTATTATAGAAATATTAATGAAGTTAGGGAAATCTCATCAGAAAGAGGATTCCACACAAGTGCAGAGACCGAATCTTTCTATTTAGAGACCACTGTTAGAGATCGCAAGTTAAGTATTTTTATAACATTTTAGCTTCACAGATTCGTATATCTAATTTATTTTCATACAGAATAAGCAAAAAAATTTTGAAGAGTTAAAATACATGATGTCTCACAGAAACAATGAAGTTCTTCTGTCACAGCATGTGTATATGATAAAAATTAATGTTGAATATATATTTTACATTAAACGCATAAATATTAAAATTCGATTGTTTTTCAATTCCTACACACACTATTAGCTCACACTCTCTATATATTTATTTATCTTGGTTGAATTTTCACTCGTTATAATAAAATACATTTTAATCGCTCGATTGAGCTGAAATTTTATATGCATGATTATTTTGAATTAAAATACAGTAATTTAATTATAATTAATAAAACATTAATTGATTAAAACTAATTATTTAAAGAATTACAAATACAGTCACGTTGGCATCATTTTTGGCGACGTGTTAAAACCTGAAAAGGTTTTTTTCTACTATCTATCTTTTTTCTACCTACTTTCTACTATCCCTGTCTTTAATTATAAAGTATGTTTATTACTAGTATACACGTTTTGCTTGTGTGGTTTATGAAAAAATATAAAATTATGTATTTTAAAATTAAAATTTTGTAAGTTTAGTTTAAATTAATTTTTTAGTCTCATTTGTATGCAATAAATTTAATAATTTTATTTGTATAATACAAAAAAACATCTTGTACTTTATAAATATGTATCATAATTGACTTAAAATATTTTTCCCTAGTTAAATACACATGTTAAAAGTTTGGGGTGTTCTCTACACACCCCGCGAGTAACGACGGTAGCAAAAACAGGTGCGAGTGACCCCGGGTTTAAAAGATATTCGTTCGTACGCATTAGATAAATCATGGTACCGAACGTAGCCGGATACCTTAAGCATTGTGTGTCATATGTGGTTGCTCGTTGTCCTATTGGAAAGGTATGTATGCAAGTACTGCAGTGCTTCTCAAACTTTCAATATACGCGACCCACTATTCAATCATCATTTTCATCGCGGCCCCCTTCCATACAATAACAATGTATTGAATTCCATAATACTATACTTTGACACTAAAGCTACAATACGACTTTAACCTCTTATGTGCCACCGACCTATATAAACGTCTCGTTCAGCCAAAGTATTAATTTTCTGGACGTACATATATGTCTTTCCGAAGTACAATCTTTTCTGTGCAGTGCGACCCATAAAATAATTCCTAGGGCTTTAGAATACAATAAACGGACCTTGACAGTGTTTGAGAAGGATTTACTTATTTCAGAGGATTTTTGCTTATTTATTTCTTTTCTCCTCCCCTCCTTCGCAAAAAAACATCAAAATACGCTCGTCTGCGTAGTAAACGATGGCATTGTGGAGCGAATTGCTTAACTTTTAACAGGCAGTTAAGGAATTATAAACCGTACAAATTATCAAGATAAGTGTTAATACAAGCCCGTGGGGTCATTGATAATTATCGAACTTGTTCTTAATTTAGTATTGTTAAATTAATAATAAAATATACATTGTACAGTATTGATACATTTATAAGTGTATTATATCAGTGTGAATGTGTATTTTATATTTTATTATATCATAAAGTATTTTGTTTGTTTACTTTAAATTAATTTTCTAAATAGCCTTTTGTTTTCAACATGCTCGCGCCCCCTTGCTGAGTTATCACGCCCCCCAAGGGGGGCGCGCCCCACAGTTTGAGAAACACTGAAGTACTGGAAAGACAAGAGAAACAGGTGAAATTTAGCATTGGTTGGTCACTGTATCGGCAATTTGAGCAAGGGGAAGGGCAGAAGTGTAAAATCCGAAATCACCAAACTATAATACTGATTTCAGGACTAGTATGGCAATGCATAAAAAACGGCTAAGCAACCTTTCTATCAACGGAATTTTCCTACTCTTAATCTAACTTTCTTGGTGTTGCAGGCAGAAACAACACCAAGAGTGTGAGATAAAGATAATCGCTGCAACAATGCTCACTCATACATTCCTATGTGTTGCAACAACATCAAATGATACGTGCAGGCACTGATTGGTGTGCAACAGACCCTATTTGTTATGATATGATTCCTTATAAAAAACCTCTTATTACAATATTCCTATGGTGGCGGTGATGGATCAATTACAGATATACCTCACTGTTATTTAGTTACGTTTGACATGATTACAGATTTTTCGGAAGGATAATGTTCATTCTCTATAGCAAAGAACTTTTTCACGGTCCAATTGAGAATCGTTCTCGACAAGAGAGAAATGATGCTCTTATTCTACATTGAGGTATCTCGAAGCTATTCATGTGAAACGATTTTACGAAAATGCAATTCCAGTGTATAAAAATGGCATTCTGATTACCATTCATACAGCAGCAGCACCGTTTGGTTGTATTGTAGGGACCCATGTTGCGAAGCTTAAGACAGTGCTTCTCAATCTTTCAATATTGGCGACCCAATATTCAATAATAATTTTCATCGCTTCCCCCTCCATACAATAACAATGTGCGGAATTCAATAATACTATACTTTGACGCTAAACCTACAATACGACTTTAAATTCTTAAGTACCACTGGCGTATATAAACGTCTCACTCAGCCAGTGAAGTACTTGCCCTGGACGTATGTACACGTCTTTCCAAAGTACAACCTTTTGCGAAGGACTTACTAATTTCCAAGAATTTGCTTATTTATTCTTTTTTAAACCTTCCCCCATAAACCACATACGCTCGTCTACTTGTTAAATGGTGGCATTGGAGAGCGAATTGCGTAATTTTTAATTGGCATTTAAAGGATAAATTATAAACCGTACAAATTATCAAGATAAGTGTTAATTTTTGAATATAGTTTTATTTTAGACAAGTCCATAGGGTCACTGGTAATTATTAAATTTGTTCTTAGTATTGTTAAATTAATTATAAAATACATTGTGCAGTAATATATTTATAAGTGTAAATTTGTACTTAATTTTTTATTTTGTCAGAATGTATTTTGTTCAGTAAATTAATAATTTTTTTTAATAATCCTTTGTTTTTGAATTTTCAGTATATTCGCGCCCCCTCGTAGGGTTATCACGCCCCCCTAGAGGGCGCGTCCCACAGTTTGAGAAACACTGGCTTAAGATCTAATCACATTTGCATATCCCATTGTAATATGTGTAGAGTGTAAATTTCACATGGTTTGATACTTCCTTTAAGGCTACACGGTACCCTTTTTCAATAAAAATTTTTGGAGACACTTACAGTAGAAATAACTGATGTTTTATATTCATATTATATTATTAAGCTGATTCTGTAAGTAAAAAGTCAGTTTGACCAGTCATTATTTTACAATTTTAAAAAATTAGGAATTTTTGAAGTTTTTTCACAAACTCTTATAAAATACTCAATTTTTAAAATGTTTTAGTCATTTTAAGTTATTTATGTTTCTTAAATTATTGCAAACAAAATTTAGAATGGATTTGAAAATATATTCCCTTGTTGATTTTTAGTAATTATTTTTCATGAAAAACCTGGAAAAAACACGAAAATTTTTAAAATATCAGCTTTAGCATTTTTTAGAAAAATAACTAGAGATCTCAGCCCTAAATCCACATTAGCTTTTATAGAACATACGCGTTTGGGAGTATACACAAAAAAATTCAAGGCTCTATCTTGAACAGGAAAAAAGCTTTAGGGATTAGAAAACACTTATATCTTCAAAACTGAAAGTCTGAGAAAAACGAACTTAAAGTTTTTAAAGTCATAAAACAAAAACTTATAATGCCCGTAAAGCTCTAAATTTTTAATATGTTATTTTCAATGTATGCTCTGCATTAAAACACTATTTTTATTAAATATAGCTGAAAATTTTATTTTAAATTTAAAATATATTTTTGCATAATATTGATAGAGCCTTAGTTAAGACGTTAGTTTATTCAGTTTTATCTCAACCTAATATTTTCACAAAAGTTTTGAAACACAAAGCATTTATGTACAAAACAATAATGATACCAACTTAAGCTAAAAATAGCCTGGTTTGTTCATAAAATTTAATTTTTTTCAGTTTTAAATTGGGGCAGTTTAGGAATTTTAAACTCTTGCCGCGCGCGCGCGTACGGCTTTAAAATACTAAAATATAGTACTACAATATGTTTAGTATAATGTAGTTTGGAAAATCAAGAAAATATTCATTTATATCTGAATCATTTGAATTTAGAATGCTTGCATTCGGAAGTCTAATTGCAGAATCATCAGATGACTGATTTTTAGATACATCATTTTCAGTAATATTCCATCTCTTCGAAATATTGTTTGTCACAGAAACCTAAGAACTCATTTGCCATGGCATTTTCTCTACAAGAAAAAATCAATTAAAAAGCTTTTAAATTATATAAACTATTTTTAGAGCAAAAAAATTGGCCATGAAATTAATCCTAATTAATTAATTATGAGAACTTAAAAAACTCAAAACATAATCAAGCAGAAATGATTTTAGTAATGAAAATTGGAATTAATAACCATTTCAAACTAAAAGCTCTAAAATAATTTTAATTAATTCAATGTAAGAGTGGAAAAATGCTTTAAAATGAAGCCGAAACCAAAACTATAGCTCATAAAACTTCAAATATCTTAAAAACTAATTTGCTAACAGATCTGAAATTTCGTGGTTAATGTTACTTCTCAATGTTATGGGCCACCAGAAAATGCAAAAAAAAAAAAAATTTCGGTAAAAATGAAATTTTTAGAGTACGGTGTAGCCTTAAGGTGTTGCATTTTGAGGAATCAGCAATACAAAAAAAATAAATGTTTTGGTATTTTTTGAAATTTTGCTGTTATTGTTGCTGTTGTTACTTATTCCACTTGTCCCAGAACAAAGCTATACCAAGTCCAGAAGACCATTCATACACCATCGTTGGATTCTCCAAGATAAAGTTTTTCTCAAGCCCTACACAGGACAGCAAATACTCCGATGAAGCCTGGTGAACATTGTATTTCAGGCATACAGGGAAAGTCTTTTGACCCTGAATAAATTTTAGTCCACGGGTAAGACCACGGATTAGTCTAGTAATAGCTGTCTGTAGTTTCCTATCGCCTTTTAGTTCCAGGGCAGCCCCAGGACCATTTTGTCGATACCAATCATGACTAGGTGGTGTCTTCCAAGTCCTGTTATTGTCGGTCTTTACTTTTGAGTAGATTTCATTATATGTTAACAAGTCACTACTATCTATAGGATCATTGGAGCCCTCCTTGGCCAGATCATTAAAATAAAAGTCTACATGGGAGGGAATCCATTGGAGATTTATGGTATTGGAAATTTTACTTCTATCCACATATACAAATATTTTTATGACATAACTTCCCCTTCACTTGTTTAAAATAAAACTGAAAGTGGAAAATAATTTAATAAAACTTTCTGAAAGCAATGTAAAATGTACTTCTCAGTTTTTACAAAAAAAAACTATGAAAAAGTAAATTTCTATTTTATGATTGTGGCAGACTATATCGCTTAAGATAAACACGGGATTTTATTTGGAATTTAATTTACGCCTTCTTACAGTGGAACAGAATATGCAGATTAGTTCCAAGGTGTAAAAATTGAGTGAAAAAGTAAAATGTGAGGGTGAAAAAATGGACTGCTGATTTTTGTTAAGAAGTTAGTGATTAGAGCAATGAGCGCGGAAATATTCTCTTACTTTTTGACAATTAAATTTATGAATTTCATGGCAGAAACTAGGCAATTATTGGATTTCACAGTGTATTCCACTTTGGAAAGTTCTTAGACGTCAGATTGGTGGCAACATGGAAAACAGTGGAGTTTTTGTCGTTTTGTCAGAGCTACAATTTTGAATTATAAGCATTTAAGGTATCCGACTACGTTCGGGGAACCATGATTTTAAAAAAGCGCATAAATGTATAATTTTCATGATATTTAGTGTCACTTAGATTAGAATACATGTATACAAATGTTTTAAGGACATTATGACACAAAAGAATTATTTAAATACAATATTTTGGCAAAAAATTAACTTAGAATAACCTTTTTTCCAAATGTTCTCCTTTTGTAATAAATGCTTCTATTGTATTAATATTTTGCCTGTATATAGCTCAGACCTCTGTACAGAGGCTCAACTATAAATTTTGAAAAATTCACATTATTTTCAGAGTTACAACTCTTTGAAATAATTATCGACGTATTTTCTTAAAATTTCTCCCTTCTTTTTTCGTAAAACATGGATAAATCGACTTCCAGGTTATGCGTTTCAAAAATTCCAGTTGAGCCTCTGTACAGAAATCTGAGCTATATTCTGCAAAATATTAATACAAAAGAAGCATTTTTTACAAAAGTAGAACATTGGAAAAAAGGTTATTCTAAGTTAATTTTTTGTCAAAATATTGTACTTAAATAATTTTTTTTGTAATACTATTCTTAACCCAATTTTATGTACATTGTCTAATCTAAGTGACGCTAAATATCATAAATATTATCCATTTACACGCTTTTGCAAAATCAAGGGTCCGAACGTAGTCGGATACCTTAAGGTAAGTGTGATCTTTCATTACTTAAGTAATTGTTGACCTTCCGCATAACTTTTCCAAAGGGATATTATCCTAATAAAACTATTAGCTTCATTATTCGTGTTTGGGATTATTCCATAACGGGTCAGGGAGATGGCAATTCCTAGGATATTCTAAGGTTGGATTCTAGTCACAATCTCTCGAGTTACGGGACCCTCAGAGTTTGACAGTCAGGTTTTGAGGTATATTATAGAGCTCTTTGAATATTATTAGAATAAAACCTTAAAGTGACCGTTGTTCACTAAAAGTGAATTAAGATTAAATTAAATCGGATAACAGGTTTTCTCCTTAATTAAGATAAGGATCACGCGTTTGTTAATCGCCTAATCACTTCCGCTTTTTGGTCGTTGTTCCACTTTCCCTGTTTTCATTGAGAATTATCTTAATATTATTAGTTGAAATTGTGTCTTCTCTTAGTATTTTTTGAAATAAATAGATTAGTTGAATTATATCTAGTGTTTATTCCCTTCCCCCTTGCACATCTAGGTCCTCGCGAGAGAGGCGCGAGCCTCTTACAAGCCGTCATATTAAAGAAATTGCGTATAATATAAAAAAAGCAAAACGCTTAATGAAAATTGGCTAAAGATTTGAGCGTTAAGTATAATATCAAAACCAACTCAAATACTGCTTGGTTTAAATGTCTTACAAAATCTGAAGAGATAAAATAAATTATTAATTTCAGAAAATAAATTATTGCTACTTGCGCACATATGCAAATCTTTATTTTTTATAATAGTCAAGAGGGCTAAAAATGGATTTGATAAGGAATAAAAATAGAAATTTATTTTTAAAAAAAAAATGAAACTTATTCAATAAAAATAAATTACATTTTCATAAGGTTCTTATTCATTCTTAAAAGAAAATTTATTTTCATGTTCTTAAGCTAATGAGGAAATGTTTTTAATCCCTACTCAAAAAAATAACTGGTTAATAATTCATTTTGTATTATTAGAAAGATGTTCATTGTGTGAATACTGCCTTATTTCAAAATCAGAACTTAAAATTCACTACTTCAAAGTGATATTTATTCACTAAGGTATAAGCAATAACTGGCATATTAAGTGTAAGTATAACCTAGTTGTCAGGAATTCACAGTAGAAAATCGGCCTGGGAATATTCCCCGAAATTCATATTTGGGGTTCACATTAGTGAAACCAAGTAAATTCCAACATTTTGGAATAATTTAAATTGCCATTTACATCGAATTTCCATACAGAGAGACCCATTCTAAATGTTTATCTTTCTGATTATCGTTATCCCGATGAAAAGGAATATTAACAGGAATTATAAAGTCAAAGCATAAAATCTAATAAATAATTCAGCATAAAATGAAGTTGTTTGGAGAGAAGATCGGTAGTTAGTCGTTATATTTTTAAGATGGATTCTTTCTCGGATGAACCAGAGTGAAGAAGAAATGATTTTTAAAGTAGTTTATTTTAATCTAGTAATTTTGGGTTTTGTACTACTTTTGCACTGAAAGTAAGAAGAGAGACGATTTTGTGTTTTGATACCTTCTCGTTTTAATATCTTCCAATAATAATATTTTTAATAGGTATTCTTGGGTATTTTTGGTATCTTATATATTCTTAAGGTATTTTTTCTGACATTTTTTCGAATTCGATGTCAAATGTCACGCAAAACATTTAATTTATTTTAAAAACTGATGAAATTACCACTTTTTAAAATAAAACGTTAAACTTAATTAATTTAAAATTAAATACGAGTACATTTTACATTTCAATTTAAGGTGAAGTTAAGACAAAGCTTTTTATTGCAGTTAAAAATGAAAATATTTTTAATAAGGAAAGCTCAATCAAATTATAATCTTACTTTCTTTGGTACGGTTATTTTCAGAAATTAAATATCTTTATGGTTTATATACATAGCATTTTTCCCATGGAAAAAGAAAGGTAAATAAATTTTTGTTCTATTTTTAATAGGAAATAAATGAATACAATAAATTATAAGCAAATTAAAAAAAATATTTAAATTCAAGAAATATTCTTTTGTAAAAGCCTTCCTTTTGAAATTGAAAAAATATATATACTACTTTGAATAAGATTAATATAATTAGTTACTATATCACTCAATCACGTCATTAATTACGCAATTGTTGAATTGATCATCGATTGATGTTCAAAATGTTAAATTAATGAGTCGTTTTAAAACTAATTACATAATAACTAATTACATTTAACTTAATTACGTACAAATTTAATAGCCATTGGAAAACAAATTGATCCACCCTATAGAAAATTTAGAAAATTGAAAAAGAGACCTATTGTTTTTGCTTAATGAATAATATGTCTGTATATACATGTCTATATATAATATGTCTGTATATACATGTCTGTGTGTATTCATCAACATAATGGGAAGAAGAGACATGATTATAAAATTAAGGTTATTTGTATAGAGAGCCTCAAGAAATGAAAAACCTGGAGCTGCTAACACTTATAGCAGTAATTTAGCTGTGTTTCAAGTCAAACTATACTACAATAACAAATAAAGACACAACATTCCATACTTCTTCAATACTGTAAAAAAGATCATTGATTGTAGATACTTTAAGGAGTGGTGTGTTGGTCTCTCATATACATTTAAATGGATGCTATGAAAAGGTTACAGATCTGGAGAACGTGTTGACCAAAGCAACAATTGCAAATAATCTCTGTATTGAAAGAGATCATAAAAGCATAAGCTCCATGTGGGTGGGCAGTGTCTTGTTGAAATCTCAAGTAATGAAAACCTGAAAGGTAGGATGCAGCAATCGAACTAAGCACATTGGAAATGTAAAGACAGTTGTAAAAATCATAGCCATGCAAACCAAATGTTGATATAATGCACATTCAACGGCACTTCATACCATCACAAGTGTTGGATTCATATTATTGAGACGATTGCAAGCCTGAAACGTTTGTACTCCTTAGCCCCTTCAAGCAAGAATCTGTGTCCATCATAATATTATAGGCAGACATTATTCATCCAAAATAAAATAAAAAGCGATGAAATGATTCTTGTGTGTAGATCGCCATTCAAAGTACTACTATATTGGTGTATGTCACTGCTGCAGCATCAACGGAATCCTAAACATGCTCGCTGAACTGAGAATCTATTTCGATGCAGATGCCGTTGCACTATATGGCTGCGGTAGCCCAGTGGTCAAGGTATCGGATCATGGCCGACATGCCATGAGTTCGAGCCCAGTACCACTAAAGACCCGACGTGTAGGGCAGCGATACACGTTAAATCTGTCGAGAACTGAAAAGTCCTCCCATTGATGTGGTAGTTAGGAGAGGGTATGCCAGCTCAGGTGTCGTCCAAGTCACTTGATCATGGTTCAAAATTAAGTGGTCCGTCGCCAAAAACCCTCGTGTAGCTGAACATTGCGACGTCAATATTCACTCACTCACTCACCGTTGCACTATGTATGCAGACACTTGTCAAGTGCAGAAATGCCGAGTTACTTAATCAGGAAACTTTACTTGTTGTTATAAGTCTGTATGGCGATCTGCATGTCTCTTCTGGGCTCTCAGAAATCAGATTTGTATAACAATTATTAGATCAAGACCAAAGTAAGCAGCAATATCGTATAACACTAAGCAGCAAATCTGAAAGGTCATGGTCATCCCTTATTCGAATGCTGACGTGCAAGGGTGAGATTTCCTCCATCATACATAAGACAAATCGCGAGCTTTAAATAAATAAATAACCTTCGAATGTTAAAATGTTCGAGATAGCAGATGACTTTACGGATACCTATTTTGTAATTTCTATATATACTAGTAGGTTTTACTTTAAATGCAAATTTCATCTTTGCTGCGTCATTTATAAGTGTCGCAGGAAAATGATGAAATTAGGAATCTCATTAAATCCCTAAGGGAGATGATAACTTGACGGTAAATGTTAAAGTAACGTCTCTGCAAGGTCATTTCCCTGATATAAATAAGGGATTTGAACGAATCCCTGGGCTGTTTCAGTGAGATGATGAAATAATATTGTCAAGAGTTTAAAAATGTTTATTTAACAAATAGGGGGCGTTATTAAACATAGAAGTAAGTAATACAACAATAGAGAGTCAATGAAATACAAATTATTTATTCGAAACTAAATAATAAATAATTAGAAAATTAGGCTGTTAATCCTATGGTGCCATTTTTTAAGGATATTGGGTTGATATTTAGGGGATCGATAGTACTACCTGTATAGTTAAGAAGCACAAGGCCTCGCCCCCCCCGGGGTCCCCCCCCCCCCCGTATAGCATTTTATCAATGCAAATCCTGACTAGTTCATTTCATCCTTTCACTGTGAAAGAGTTCATTTATTTAATAAATTCCATTACTTTGAACAGGGAATGACCTTGAAGAGACAATATTTTAACATATACCGTCAAGTGGTCATCTTCCTTAGGGATTTGGTGAAATTCTTAATTTCGCCATTTCCCTGCGACATATGCATTTATGTAACACATTCATCTTTGTTGAATGTAATAATGACAAAGGAGTGGTCAAGTAGCAAACAAAAATTTTATTTACGTAATTTAAACGTAGGATAGAGAGTGTCTATTTTTGTTCGCGGCATGTTCAGGCTCGGTGACCTAGTGGTAGCAAGCCTGCTTCGTAAACCCAAGTTTAGGGGCTCCATCCCGGCTGGAGTCGATAGATTTTCTCAGTACGGAAACCATATGCACGCATGTCATATGATTATGTGGCATGTAAAAGATCTCTTCATTATCAGTTCGGCTCTGGTACTCTCGGCAAAATTAAATTACGGCATTATTCAGTATCCAACGATGGCTTGAATTAAAAATTAATTCAAGCGTCCAAATTTGGTAGCGAGGGCCACCACCATGAAATGGCTCTCACATTTGGGGACTTGGCATGTCAGCAAAGGCTTAATTACCAATATGCAGCCCATTTGAAAAAAAAATATATTTAGGAAGAAAGAATTCTGTATTTTCTCCGCGAGAGTGTCTAAAGCAAGAGAGAAACTTGTTCATTTCTATGTTTAAATACAAGGAGAAATATATGGAAAAAAGAATACAAAAAAATATAAAATCACGTGTTCTAGGGAAATGAAAAATAAATTATTTTTTGAAATTACTTAACTATTTTAGGGAAAAGACTCAACCGTTCAGTAAGGCGTGTAAAGAGACTATTATAATATTCTTGTTCTCGGCATTGCCAATAAATCTACTTAAATATTCCATCTAACAATTTTAACGAGGAATCACTAGTAAATATGTCAAAATATATGTTTTAATCCTTTAATGTTACATGAAATTATACGCTTTTCAAAACAGAGTTAATCGGAGTAATTATTTAGAAGAAAAATTTACAAGACTAGAGTTTAAAGTAAATATTACGCTATTACATATACATATGTACATATTTAGTTAAAGAAATGTAAATTACCATTGCATTTTACATTCCTCAATTTAATCAAAAGGTAGTAATTATATTTTTTTCAATATTTTTATATTGTTAAACATTTAAACTTTAAAAAATATATAGGAAAACAGTACTTCATTTAATCATGAATATTGCCCAAAATTCTAAGTAACATAAAAGAATGACAGTCCTATAAACATTCCAAAGATAAAAATTACATATTTTTTTTAAAAAAATACATTCCTATGCGTAATATTTTCTGAATGTTTATATCCAACTTCTAAAATGTTTAAAGCATTTTTTTTTATTTCTGATGAATTCCTATAATCGATGTTATATAAAAAAAGAAACACCTAGATTGAATTGTAATAATTTATATTTATAAGGTACAGAGATATTTTGTCTTATCTTTTTAGGATAAAAATATTTTAAAAAGAAACAAATTTATTTTTGTCACAAAACACGAAACATGCAACAAATACGAAACATTCACCGATAGAGCTAAGTCTAAGTAATACAAAATTTCTTTTCCTGGATTGTAAGATATTTATCTCATCTTTTTATCTTTCCAGATTTTAAAATTATCCAGTGGCTAAAAAAACTGTCTGCTTCAAAATATCGTAAGCAAACTAAGATGATTCTGATGATAGCTTTTATATATAGCCCTGTAAGAAATATATCTCTTCACGTTGCTTTTGATTTTCAGGACCATGGAATTAACTTCTTAAAATTTTCACAAAATGACGGATTCAAATCACAAGAATACTCACCTTTTTTGTTTTATTGGTCGAAATAAATTTTTAAGAAATTAGGAGTAAAACGTTATTTTTTCTAATTTTTCATTCCTTTTTAAGATGCAATTATTAAAATTTCAAGAATTTATCATATACAATTAGAGAAATTTGAAAATGATTTTAAGGAAGTTCCCTTTCCATTACAGCGATAATTAATTTTTCATATCATAACTTATACCTTTTTAATGGATATCCTAAAAGTTTTACTGGGAAAATATGCTTTTGAATACTTGGTAATCACTGTTGTTTATATGTCTAAGGATAAAAAAAAATGCCTGTTGAGATTTTTTTTTCGATTCGAACGTTTAGGGCTCTAATTCAAACACTTACACCAATAGCCGGGTCCATCTAATCTTATCCACACACACACACATCTTCGTTTCTGGAATAATCAATTTAAATTCGAACTCTTCTAGATCTTCACAAATAGAATATATAGAGTTTTTCGCATCCTTCAGAACAGGTATCAACAGTGATAAATAGGCTGAGTTTCTGCCTCGAGAACTTTAATTCCAGAGAGAAATCTTTATCACACATCCATAAAATTCTACTTGACTCTGTCTAGACTACGGCTTTCCAACTAACTCTCAAATAAACAGCAGAAGTTTTGGAATATGTTGAAATTTGGTGCCGCAGTCAGACCAAATTCCTTTTAAATTTGTAAGATTCTGCACTTTAAGCAAAGCTCATAGAAGTTCCAAAAATTGCAAAACACAGAATAAAAAAGCCAAGCATGCATAATTGAAGGATCTCTTTATAAAATTATTACTGTCTCGGTCTAGACTACGGCTTTCCAACTAACTCTCAAATAAACAGCAAAAGTTTTGGAATATGTTGAAATTTGGTGCCGCAGTCAGACCAAATTCCTTTTAAATTTGTAAGATTCTGCACTTTAAGCAAAGCTCATAGAAGTTCCAAAAATTGCAAAACACAGAATAAAAAAGCCAAGCATGCATAATTGAAGGATCTCTTTATAAAATTATTACTGTCTGTGTTAGAAAGAAAGGTGGATTTTTTTTTAAAGAAAGGCTATTTCCCCTTTTTCCTCTATTGTCTCAGATTTCTGGTGAAAGAGTCTGCAGCGGTGCCTCCTTCTGCAAGTGGCGAGCAACAAAGGGTAGAAAGAAAAAGACCTTAACGACTGGCCCGAATAGGGAATCTTTTCGTCTCAGTCGTCTAAGACATGCACGACGTAGCTGCGCAGCGATAGGTCAGGGATCAAATAAGACTTTCTTTTCCAAGGAAGAGGTTTTGCAGTGGTGCCTTCTTCTGAAAGTCTCAAGAAACGAAGGGCAGGAATAAAAAGCCCTTAACGACTGGCTAGAATCGGGATTCCTTTCGTCTCAGACTTTTAAGGCATGCACGTCATAGCTGCGGGTCGGTAGGTCGATAGTTCAAAATAAACACCCCTGCCAAGGTCAAGAGCCTGTCGTTAAAGGTGTTTATTAATAACAAAGCAACATGAAAGCTATTTGTGGCATCTCGAAACTACCACATCACGCCACTCCAACACGAAGGCTTTCAATTCGACAAATTTAACTTGCATCAGACTGTGGGTATGTAGTAGCATTAGAGTTCTAACTCAGGACACGCGGGTCACAAGTCCGTGACCATAATCACTAGGCTACCAAGGACTTTAAGGTTTCTTCGAATTTCTACGACACGCTACCTCTACACCTCTCCCCCAATAATTTAGCAAACCTGAAGTTCTATGTTACTTCCAATAGTTAAGAAAAAGAAGTGAAATGTTCCAACAGCGAGAAGCAGCATTAATGAGATCCAGTAGTAATGTTTTATACTTAATAAATTATTGAAAAAAATTTGTTATTTCTTTGCATATTTGTATTATACAAAAAATAAAAAACAAAGGAGGGGGAGGGGGAGAATGAATAGGAGGTTACGTTTTCGGTCTTTCTTTTGCATTCAGTAAAAAAAATAATTTTTGTTTCTCGGTACCCTGTTAGACCAATGCTTCTCAAAATCTTTCAATGTTTGCGACCCAATATGCAATCATAGCTTTTATTCATTCTCCCCCTCCCCCTTTCCATACAATAGCAATGTATTTTATTCAATGATACTATTCTTTGAATCAAAATCTACAATGTGACTTTCACCTTTTAAGTGTCCCCGGTGTGTATAAATATCTCTCTCATCCAAAGCGTTAATTGTCCCAGACGTATATAAACGTCTTTCAGAAGTACGACCTTTTCTGTGCACTGATATCCATAAAATAATTTCGAAAACTTTGGAATGCAATAAAAGGGCACTGATAGCATTTGCTAAGTATTTACTTATTTCAGAGAATTCGCTTATTTATTTCCTTTCTCCTCCCCTCCCCCCACACACAATGCATCACGTACGCGTGCCTACGCGGAAAACAGAAGCATTGGGGAACGAATCGTGTAACTTTAAATCAGCACTATATAAAGGGATTAATTATAAACCGTACAAATTATCATGATAATTATTAATTTTTGTATATAATTTTAAAAATGGCTAGTCCATGGATCACTAGTAATTATTAAACTTGTTCTTAACTTCGTATGTTAAGTTAATTATAAAATACATTCTGCAGTACTGATACATTTGGTATTATATCAGTTTAAATGTTGGAATATATTTGGTTTGTTTACTTTCAATAAATTAAAAAATTTTAAACACTTTTTATTTTCGACTTTTCAATATGCTCGCGCCCCTTTTTAAAATTATCACGCCCCCCAGAGGGCATGCCCCACAGTTTCAGAAACGCTGTGTTAGACTTAGCTAAAAGTAATAGATTTCTATCAATTTTATGTTGCGAATTTGTACGCTTGCAGCAGGAGGAATAATTAAAATATGAAACTTGAAAAAAATATAAGTTAATGCACTTATTTTAAGAATTATTACTGACCGATGAAGCTTTACAAAAAACTACTTGCTTTCCCGACTCTCAAAGACACTCCACAAATAAGATGAAAAGCAGATAAGTAACAATATTTTCCAGCCTAATATGAAAGTTTGTTGAGTTTTTTTTGTTTTTTTTGATTTAGCAAAAACTTTTCATTTACGAAATCAAGTGATTTTTAATGACAACAGTTTTAATAATAAAGTGCATGTACCAAATTCACAAAATTTCAAAATTGCAGTGATCATGGAAATAAAATTTGCCAGAGCCGTAGATATTGGACTTCTGTGTATTGGTCCATGGCAAGTATGTTATTTCCCTTATACCACACCCATGGGAAGTTCCAATATATGGAAGCACTCTCCTCTCTCCGCTACAAGGGGAGGCACTCTCTCAGGGTTTTACTGGCTCCCACGAAAGAGTTTTTGACATAGAGCGGGTCGTTTTGGACACCTTCGGCACCACTTGATTTCTCAGCACTGCTTGGGCAAGACAACAACAACGAAATTTACTTGCTTTGGGAAACATAAAAAGATAATTAACCATTCTACCATGCTTTGAATTAATTTGTTTGGTTTGTTCGTATTAATAATACATGTCAGTGTGTTATTGGCGTCGTAATTTTGATCCACAAATAAAAAAAAACATGAAACTGACAATTTAACATATACATAAATGAATTTTAAAGTAAGATATACGTATGTATATGCTGCTTCTTGTTGTGAGTAGTGATCCCCTAAGAACGGATTTCGCGGAAATCGTCTCTCACAGTGGAGTAAAAGATATTTATACATTTGGCGGATAACATTTGTACATGGACTGACAGAGGAGCCTCGGGAATTCCTGATTACTATCGTAATATTTGACTTCGGTATTTTAATTGATAAATCGTTCTTTTCATGGAGTCTAATTCGCAATTCACTTAAAATTATTGAAATGAATTGTGGCCACGTTAAAATTATTTTTATCCTTCCAGCTCGATAGATATATTTTCTAATTAGCCCTCGCAAAGAACGAAAATTCGGGCTCGTTCTATATGAATATATATGAAATTACTCTCCTGGTTTCCACACCATACCCAGATTTTAAAGCCCAGTAGCTTTTGTAACACCTTCTAAAAATCCATAAGACCTCCATTAATCTGAATATTAATTTGATGTACGATTAAATTTGCCCAAGTATGAAGCTTCAGATAGTAACCACTAGATCTCCATGAAATAGTTTCGTAGAAATCTTAGTTAAAAAAAGCACGTACTAAGAAATATTCCTTTTTCAAAATGGCTACCTAGAAGAAAAACGACAGGAAAACCCGGTCAGAATTGGGTTGCCATTTCCTGCCAGTTGGCATTGCCAACTTGGTGACAAAATACCATAAATTTGTGGTGCCGTGACAGAGGATCAAAGTAGAATCCAACCCTTTTTACGCAAACAGGCGACAGTATGTCGCTCAGAAATCGAAATCTCAGATTCGTGATAACACTTAAAAGCATAACAATAATAAATTTCTGTATCTACAAAACTGCTTACATCACTTTACAGCTTGTAATCATGATGATAGATGAAATTGTCAAAATATTCCCCCTAATTTGATAAATTTTAACTGTCTCAGTTCACACCGATCGATCTTTTTTATTACAGTTATTGGTAATTAGGCATTAAGAAGCGAATCAATATGTAAGGACTTTCCCCAGTTCTTCTCAAACTCTAAATATTGACGACCCAATATTCATTAATAATTTCCCTCCATACAATAACAATGTATTGAATTCAATAATACTATACTTTGACGCTAAAGCTACAACAGGACTTCACCCTCTTACGTGGCGCCGATGTATATAAACCTCTCGTTAAACAAAACGATAATTATCCTGGTCGTATATTTACTTCTTTTCGAAGTAATATCTTTTCTGTGTACTGCTTTTCATAAAATTGTTCCAAAGGCTTTGGAATGCAATAAAAGGACCTTGATATAGTGTTTGTGAATTACTTATTTCATAGAGTTTGCTTATTTATTCCTCCACCCCACCCCCCTCCCCATACATCACATACGCGCGTCTACGTGGAAAACAGTGGCATTGGGCAGGGATTTGAGTAACTTTTAACCGATAAATAAGATTTCAAGATAAATATTAATTTTTAAATATCATTTTTTATATGAAAAGCCTGGGGTCACTGGTAATTTTTAAGCTTGTTCTTAACTTAGTATTGTTAAATAAATTATAAAATCCATTGTACAGTACCGATACATTTATAAGTGTATTACATCAGTGTAAATGTGAATTTTATTTTTTATTATGTCATAGAATCTATTTTGTTTGCTTACTTTTCATAAAAATACAAAATCTTAAATAATCTTCTGTTTTTGACTTTTTAATATCCTAGTGACCTCCTCGTAGAGTTATCACACCCCTCTAGTGGGCGCCCTCCCCCTCCCCACAGTTTGAGAAACACTGACTTACCCTGATGAAGTGCCTTACTAACCTAATTTTCACAGCACAGCACGGGAAGCATTTGATCCAGGATTCTATTTAACAGCCCCAATTATTCCGTTTGAGGGGTTTTTAGTGGAATCAACCGACCCATCTATCAATGGGTCTTTAGTGGAATTTAGTCCAAACTGTAACTTGACTTGATTATCAGAGTCCTCAAAGCTCACACCGATGATTAATCGGCTACCATGGCTTTAGTGAAATCCGGTAGAAACGGCATTAAGGACCTTTGCTTCAGAAACTCGAATTCCAATTTTAATCAGTAAATATGTATTCGATTTATACATAAACCCAGTGGTTCTCAAACATTTAATACTCGCGACCCAATATTCAAACATAATTTTCATCGCGCACCCCCTCCATACAATAACAATTTATTGAATTCAATAATACGATACTTAGATGCAAAACCTACAATAGGATTTAAATCTCTTAAGTTCCACCCGCGCATATAAACGTCTCTCTCAGCTAAAACGTTCTTTTCCCCGGACGTATATATAAGTCTGTCAAAAGTACGATCTTTTCTGGGCATTTTTAATATTCCGCAGGCTTTGGAATACAATAAAGGGACAGTGTTTGCGAAGGATGTACTTATATTTCAGAAGATTTGCTCTTATTTTTATTCCTTCTCCTCCCCCAATATATCATATAAGCACGCCTACGTGGAAAATGGTGGGATTGGGGAACTAATCGCATAACTTTTAATCGGCAATTAAGGGATTCATTGTAAACCGCACAAATTATCAAGATAAGTAATATAATAATATAGTAATATAAGTAATATAGTAATATAATAAGAACCATGTTGGTAATTATTATACATAGTATTGTTAAATTAATTATGCAGTACTGATACTTTTATAAGTGTATTATATCAGTGTAAATGTGCATTCTATTTTTTATTATGTCAGAATGTATTTTTTGTTTGTTTACTTTCACTAAACTAGTAATTTTTTTAAAATAATCTTTTGTTTTCCACTTTTCAATATGCTCGCGCCCCCCTTGTAGAGTTATCATGCTCCCTAAGGGGGGCGCGCCCCACAGTTTGAGAAACGCTGCATAAACCTAAGAACACAGAGCTTGATAAACATTATATATGTTATATATTTGTGTGTGTTTATAGTAATTCTCTCTTTAACTTCTCATCCTGAATAACTTTTTTATTTTTATTGGTAAATAAAAATTTAAAAAGTTAGTAATTACTGTCTTGAAAGTTAACGGCTTGCATTTTTAAAAGTAAGATTACATCAGAAACTATAGAATAATAGCTTTCCACCAATCATAGCCTCCGTAAAAGGAAGTCACGCGGAAATGCCACTTCAGATAATTACCCGACTCTGAAACCTCTTTCGCTTTGTCTCTTTGTGTTTGTCAATTTGTTCTGTGAATGTCTAATGTGACTTTGTTGTGCTATGTCGCTTCTACGTTGTGTTTCGTAGAAGTGCTTACATGTACAATAAAAACGGAATATCTATCCACAAAAACCTGCCTCATCAATGCAAAAGCTATGAAAAGCACTTAATCATAAAAAAAATAAATAATGCCTTATCACTTCGTCAACTATTTCATATATCGTCGGTCTAATTATCAGAATGCCTAACTGCACGAGGGAACTAAATTTGATATAGGAGTGCTGCGTGCCAAGCGATGTTTGGAGCGATTCCTTAATCGCACCAAGCAAAGGTTGTTGTCGAGCTACGTGTAATCCAAGAAGGCGGTTTAGAGGTAATGTTATCTCCAATCTTGGCGAAATAAACAATAACTTGGCACTTAGCACTCCCATATCAAATTAACACCCCTGAAGGAGTTACGCATTCTGATCATTAGGCCAATGATATACTCATTGCCCTAAAAATTTGCACACCAAGAAATAACTGTGGGATCGTAACAAATCTTTGCATGGAGGTACATGTCGTGTAGTCATGCAAATAATTAGAAATGCAGAGTGTGTATTGCGTAATGCCACTAGAGGGGGTTGAACTACGTTCTCCTTGGAGTATAAGATCGGCAAGCAGAGCTTGTTTCAGTGTGCTAAATCTTTCGCAAAAGAAACGCCGATGTAGACAGACCATTACGCAGCCATCAACAACATGATACCAACAATATGAGCAGCTTTCCGAGTTCAAGAGGGGAAAAAAGATAGGGATGATGGAGGCTAGGTGGTCAGCTTGGAGAGTAGCTCGTTAAGTAAGCTGTTCTGATTTGACTGCGAGGATTTGTTGGGACGAGTGGACAGAAGAAACGTCATTTACATGGCGACCAGGCACAGGATGGCCTCGACAGACCAGTCGTCGAGAAGACCGTCACATCATACGACACGCACGCTCAGATCCAGTTTCCTCATTGGCTGCTGTCCAGAGACCGGTAGCACCTTCACCATGGGCCCCTGTATCTTCCCGAACCATCGCAAGGTGCCTGGCTGACGGACATTTGGTATCGTGGCCTTCATTACGAGTGCTGTCAATGACCTACCCCTACCCCGAAGCCTCGTTTGGAGTGGTGACGCGCACGACAAGATTGGCCCGCAACGAAATGGAACCAGGTCATCTTCAGAGAACAAATCTAGATTCAATTTGAGCAGTGAGGATAATGGCGGATGCCTAAATTCTTCCTTCTCTTCACAACGACACAGCTTTCATTCAGCTGGTGTGATTATATATAGTGCCATTGCTTACGATACACGGTCACCCCTAATATTGATTTATGGCACATTCACAGCCCAGCGGTATGTCCATGGTATCCTTTAGCCACATGTGTTGTCACTCATGGCAATACTCCCAGGAGCCATTTATCATTAAGACAATGCTCGGCCACACACAGCAAGGAAGTTCACAACACTGACTCCGCTATATTACCACCCTTCCCTGACCTGCTCTATATACCCATATTTGTCATCAATGTAGAATATATGAGATCATTTGGGCAGTCTAATTGGGCAGCCTACGAGTTTAGTCGAATTAGAGGTGCGTTTACCTCAGGATATCATACGGAACTTGTATGCCTCATTGTCCGCACGTATCGCATCGTGTATTTGCGCTAGAGGGGGCCCAACAGAGTACTAAAACCCGTTCATTTGAACTTTTTTCTGCACTAAATGGTCTTTTTTCTTTGATTTTCTAATTATTTACTTACAACAAAGTAGTACTGACATATGTAAAATTTCGTTTTCTCTCTCATTTTGACGACTTTTCTTTGTGCGTAAGTTTTTATGGAATGAGTGTATATAAGTCGATATGTATATATGTATATGCATATATTTTTGTGTACTCATAATCCTCCAGTTCCTTTTCCGTGTTTGTGGTAAGAGCTTGATAAATGGTATAATGTATCAGGTAAAATATACAGCTTCGCGAACTTATTGATGTCTGAATGAGATGCAGCGCAAGTAACTACAGAGCGACAAAAAATTGCTCAGTATCGCTTGTAGTTAGGGAAAACAGTTTCGGGATACTGCATTTTTATCGAGAAGACATGGATATGGTCAACCAAGATCCATAATGATGAATGAGGAACGTTATTTGGGCTTTTCCATGCTTCGACACAAAACTGCTACAGCTTCACAGCTCTCATGTCAGCTATACACTTCCACTGTCATACGGAACACGTTGAAGTTTCGAAGTCTATGACTATCCAAAGTCATCATGAGAGACGATGCTATCTTTTTCTAATCAAAGAAAATGATTGACACCGTAATGGAGTAATAATGGTTGGTTCAAACATTATGTTAGATGGCCATATTCCCCAGTATGTGTTTATTTAAAACTCCTTTTAGTTCTTGGAGTTATAAAATGTTCTTAGTGTCTTATGTTTAACCTTTCAGGCTGAAATTGAACTTGGGTTCATTCAGAGTCGACACGTTCACAAAAAGTCTACAAATACATTGGAAATAAGAATATTCGCCACATGAATTGGCTAGACTTAAGGCTGTTTTCGGTAAAAGTACGAGAGCTTCAACTAAAAGCGAAGCACATTTTCAGACAGAAAAATGCATCAATTTCCATGGAAATTTGCAATATCTTAGCTCATACCTCTGTTAACAATATAGTGTTTTTAAAAATTTCAAAATATTCCATGAATATTTTCTTTTTTGTTTTAATACGTGAAGGCCTAGCCCATTTAACATTACGATATAGGAGAAAAAACACGAAACACATTTTATACCAGAAAAAATGAATCAACTCGGTTAAAAATGAGATGTATGATAAAAAATGCTACACTCTAAAGGATAGTGAAGCCAGAATATCATATTAATTTTTTATTTCTTTTATACCTGAAAAAATGTTCCAAATTCGGGTCCTATTCTTTAACATTAACCGAAAACAGCCTTAACCTTTATTTTATATAGCACACGCGTTACAGATACTCTAAGGAAGTGATGCTCTATCTTTTTTCTGTTGCGGTTCACTTTTAACCATTTTAAAATTCGGTGGCACACTAACAACAAAATAAGTTGAAAAGAATTTTACTTTATCTATAATACAATACATAACATAGTTTATACTAATAATTTTCAATGTTAAATGCAGGAGCGTAGCTACCGGCGTATCAGCCGAATCAATGATACGGGGCTCCCAAGCTATACGACCCCAAAATGTGTAACTATAGTCCCACTAAAAAGGAGCTCTAATGTCTTGAAAAGAGCCCCGAAAGAATTTTGATGCTGGGACTATTCAGAACCAGTTGTGCCAGTGGTTAAATAAAATAATGTGTACAAAAAACAACAACAAAATGATTATTGAGTAATTAACTACAAATTAACTATAAGAATACATTTAATGCAAAATTCAGGCTTGATTTTTTTTTTTTTTTTTTTTTTTTTTTTGATAATTCTGCTTACATTTGGTCGTAAAAATGATAATCCACTCTTATTTCGTCATTTACATTTAAAAGTCTCGATCTTTTCTCTCATCCTCTCGTAAGGTTGGTGGAAGGGGAGAAGAGTTGGGAGGCCCCTGACCACCCCTGACCAGGGTGTTCTCCCTCAAAATTGAGGTGAAAACGAGTTAAATCGTTCTGCCACTTGTATGGTGCTCAAAGTTACGGCTAACGACAGGCGTCACATAGCCCTTTGCCATGAAGAAATTCGCGGGCCTTGATCTGGACTTCGCTAATCAGGTGGCATTAGTAACAACGACAGTCTCGATCTTTCTTTCATTTTTATATTTGTGAATGTATAAAATCTGAATTCACCCAAATAAGATGCAGAAAATTGTAACAATGCTCTTAATTTTTTTTTTTTGGCTATTATGGAGTAATTACCACTAAATGTAGTCCAAAATGAATTAATTGACTCTTCTGAATTTCTTGAAATTAAATCTCGATTATTACCATACAAAATTATTTCTTCCCTTACATTCAAAGTTAATTCTTATACAAATGTATCACCTGTCAAAATGGTTTACGAACCCAACTAAAAATTTTATATCTAATTTTTTTGAAAATAATGTTTAGCCGGAGTATATAATTAAGAATTTAAAGAAAAATTAGTGGGGCACATGAAAGTACAGCGTATTAGGAAAGTACATAGTATTTTAGAATCACTGCTCTAATGGAAAGAAATTGCATCGTACCATCCCCCACTAAGAATCATCCCGAAACTGTAAAATTGCTTCTGCAAGTGTCTGATCCATTGCCACAGAAGCCTTTGAACCACTTTTTGTCCGTATGCCGTCCTGCTTTAAGATTGCCTGGCAGGAAGAGGTGACCATACCACTGATTTTTTGTTGAGTATCACAACGTGAACTTTGGACATCCCCAAGGGAGTAAGTGAGCGAATACTACCGTCGCACTGTTCAGCTACACGAGGGCTTTTGGCGACCGACCACGTAATTTTGAACCATGGTCCAGTGACGTAAACGAAACCTGAGCAGGCACCTCCTTCTCCTAACTACCACACCACACCAAAGCGAGGATGTTTGAGCTCTCGACAGATTTAGCGTACATCGCTTCCCTACACGGCGGGTCTTTAGTGGTACAGGACTCGAACTCGTGACAAGGCAAGCCACGATCCGATACCTTGACGACTCGGCTACCGCAACTTTTTGGACATCCCTAAACTAAGGGCTTTACTGACATTCATCTGTTCATGAAATCACTCTTGAATGGTACATTCTTTTCTCTCTTTTTTCAGTTCTTACAATTAGTTCACACTCTCCTTATCTTTCTCTCTCTCTCTCTCTCTCTCTCTCTATATATATATATATATATATATATACATGCATACATACATATATACATACATACATATATACACACATACATATACATATATATAGTAATATAAAATAAAAGTGAAGAAGTACTAAAACCTACAGTGTTAAAGCAGGAAGAAATTAGAATTCACCAGACACACACACACACACACACACACACACACACATATATATATATATATATATATATATATACGTGTGTGTATGTGTGTGCGTGTTTATTCACATAGATATACATATAACTTGCTGAATTTTTCAATCGTTAATAAAACACTTTCTATTCATCCATTCAAGTTCAAATACATTTTTTTTAACTTGGAGTGGAGGTCACTTGATGATAATGCAGTTTTTTCAAATAATAATTCATTTTTTGTTTAATTGAGTAAATAGTAACACAAACAAAAATAATAGTCCAACACTATATATAAAAAGGAAAATCACTCGTTGTGTCCTTGTAGCACAATGGATAATGTGTTGGACTTCTAATCCAAAGGTTGAGGGATTCGAAACCTACGTGAGATGTCCCAATTTTTTTTTTTTGAGAATGTGATTTCTTTTTACTGTACTATTTTATTGGAATAATTAAATTCCTTTCATGAATAAATAGTAACAAAATAAATTATAGTACAACAACTTATATAGAAAGGAAAATGGAAAATTACAAGGAAAATGGCTTTCTATTTTGTCACTTAATATAGTGATTCTGACATATGTTTATACGTATTTATATTAATTGTAAGCATTTAATAAAATGTAACAAATAAAATTTTTCTGTATTGACCTTTTTCATATTATTTGTTCTCACAGAAATTCAAAATAATGTGCGAATTCTCTTAATTTTTTTATGAGTGTGTATATCCCCTGCAGGACAGAAGAAATAAGTGTTTGCCCATGCCCGCAAAATCCGAGAGTATACGCACGCGCGGGACCGGGCGAATTTCCCAGCTAAGCATAATTTCATTTAAAAATTCGTATAAAATCAAATATGCTCAAATTTACAATTTACTATCATTGATAATATCTGAATATACAGTACAATAATTTTCGCTATACTCAAAAAAAAATTGCGAATTATAAAGAAAATAATGATTAAAAATAAAATAGACGCAAAGTTTAAAAAATACTCTATCTAGCTAATTCAAGACGACTTGTGGTGGTTTATCACAAGTCTTTTAAATATCAGCTAATATATCATTTATTTATTTTTAATTAATTTATTGCTTATAGAGCTTTCTGTTCTTATGCTTAAGGCAAATCTGGTTGCGATAGCAACGAAAAATAATCGTTTGTTCGTATTATATTAAAAACAAGTCAGTAAGAACAAACGATTTTTTATGGTTAAAAATGAGTCATCCCGTTTGTTCGTTGAAGATCTTATTTTTAAATGTTTTTGAGTTTTAAAATTATTTTGTTATAAATACGAAACGAAAATAAAATAAACACTGAAACTATTATTACGAATACTTGATGCCCAATAAACTAATAAGCTTTCCATCTTTAGTCAAAATATAAACAGAAATCCGGAGCGCAATAGATCACGAATCTCTTTAAATTCCCGATTCTCCTGAAAAACCTAAACATGTGTGCATTTGTTTATATTCATAAATATCCCAGATCTGATTTTTTAAATAATATAAATTATAGTTTAAAAAAACTAAAAAACACCCTTTTATAAGTAATCGAACTAAGTTGTATCTTAATCATTTATTCGCCAAATCTGGAAATGGAATCTGAAATTAGTCGCCAGATGCAAGATGGGATCTGGAAAGGGGAAATCGTTAATCCTTATTAGGACAATAGAACAAAATTATGAAATTATTGTTTTGCTATAGGTCCTGGACAAGTGAGCAAAATTTCGAATTAATCTGACATTTTAAAGTGGGTAAAAATTGAGTTCAAAAAGATTCCATTACAATCATGTGAAACTTATAAAAAGGTGGTAAAAATAATGAATTAGTCGCCAAATCTAGAAACGTTATAATGAATTAGTCGCCAAATCTCGTAAATCCTTAATTATTAAAATCATGATTAGGACAATGAAACAAAATTATGAAATTAATGTATTGTCATGGGTTCTTGACAAGTGTGCGAAATTCCGAATTAGTCTGACCTTTTAAAGTGGGTAAAAATGGAGTTCAAAGATTCCATTACTTACTAGTGAAACTTGTAAAAAGGTGTTAAAAAAACTCAGAGCCGAAAGCACGTATTGAAGTTCAAAGCTTTGTGAAACATCATTCGAAAAAAAAAAGGTTTTTAAACGCCATTTAGTTTTTTGTAAAAAATTAATATACGGGTAAAAACGTTCTAAACTCAGAACTCTGCTGAGTGATCATGTGCCTCAGAGCAGGGTGTGAGTGAGTGAATATTAACGTCGCACTGTTCAGCTACACTAGGGCTTTTGGCGACGGACCACGTAATTTTGAACCATGGTCAAGTGACGTGGACGACTCCTGAGCTGGCACCCCCCCCTCTCCTAACTACCACACCACACCAACG
>BMAV01012836.1:32677-53869 GCA_019973955.1 Trichonephila inaurata madagascariensis
TGGGATCATAGTTCTGAACGGAATATATATCTATATCAAATCCGTGTAATTATTTACATATTGTAGTAAAGAGTTAATCTCATGAATGTTGTATCTAAAATTCATTTTTTCAAGTTATGTGTGAATCGTGATATAAAAATTTCATGAACTAAAAACTGCTAGGTTTGAATATTTCCATGCATTACCTTAATATTTATATCAAAATAAGTGAGAATATATTTACCAAAAAATAACAGAGTGTATATCTTACCGTTAAAATGTGAAATCCGTTATTTCATAGAATAACTAGGTATTTCACGAAATAACTAAACAAATCATTTAATGTATAAAAAATTATTAAATTTTATGATTTAACTAGGTATTCTATTGAATAACAATTACATGATCCTTTATGAAATACGTTACTCGAAAGATCTTTTAAATGGTTCTTGCTGCTTTTAATCAATTTTGAACCACAAATCCTAGTGTCGTCTCAGTAATACTTGTTTTAATAAATACTGAAAAGTAAAACAAAGGTATTTCATAAAATTTAAATTAATATTCTCTTACAATTTTGTTTGAAAAAGTTTACACAACGTTTTTATGAAGCAACAGTTTTTCTTCCCAGCATGTATTTTTTGATACAATTTAAATGTAACTTTTTCTACAACATATCCTTTTTTTTCCCTTTTTGTTTAACAAATAGCAATATGAGAAATAATAACTAATATCATCTACTTTTCCTTGTTAATTATCAATTAAAAATCCGTAATAGGGAAAAAATTTATTTTTCGAGAGGTATTAGCTATTTAGGATCAATTAATTTACAGAATAATTTTGAAATATTTTATTTTTATTGTAACTGTCTGTCATAAGTTATTTCATAGATTAACTAGATAAAGTATGAAATGTTTCATCTTTTATATACTTTAACTGACTTGCCTAGTTATTTCCTGAAATACCTATAGTTATTCTATGAAATAACTAAATTATATGCTTTAATGGTAACACAATGTTTCTCAAACTGTGAGGCGTGCCTCCTAGGGGGCGTGATAACTCTGAGAGGGAGCCTTGAGTATAGAGAAAAGTAAAAAAAAAGAGATTATTAAATATATATATATATTAATTTACTGAAAGTAAACAAACAAAATACATGCTGACGTGATGAAAAAACACACATTTACACTCATATAATACACCTATTAATGTGTATCAGTACTGCACAATGTATTTCATATTAATTTAACAATACTTAGTTCAGAGAGCAACATTAGTTATTACCAATGATCCCATGGGCTTGTCATACTATCTTAACTGCCGATTAAAAGTTTCGCGATTTGCTCCCCAATATTACCGTTTTCCACGTAGGCAAGCGTGTGCGATGTATTAGGAGGGGGGAGAGAAAATAAATAAATAAGCAAATTCTCTGAAATAAATAAATCCTTCAACAACACTGTCAAGGTCCTTATATTGCATTCTATAGTCCTTGAAAGCATTTTATACATAGCAGTGCACAGAAAAGATCGTACTTCGGGAAGACTTATAAATACGTTGGGGGCAATTAACGCTTTGGCTGAGCGATATGTTTACATACGCCGGTGGCACTTAGAGATTAAAGTCGTGTTGCACTTTTTGCATCAAAGTATAGTATTATTGAATTAAATACATTGTTATTGTATGGAGAGGTGCGCTATAAAAATTATGATTGAATATTGGGTAGCAAATATTGAAACTTTGAGGACTGTGATAACATATACATTTATAACATTTCAAAAGAAAATGTTTTAGACCTAATAAAAATGATAAAATCGGAGTTCTTCTGTATTAGCTCTTGAAAAATTTTATGTTTGGTATTTGTACAAGTTTATGCCTCTGAAGTTGAAATATCAGTGCTTTTTTTATTTTTTTCACTTGAAACAAATATGCTTCTAAACTGAACCTACTCCTCCTCATTGCAAGGGTTCCCCGTTTTACAAAAAATCTGGAATAAATAAGATTTACAATGTTTTCTTCTAACTATTAAAGTGTTTTTTATGTGTGAAATACTTTTTAAGACTTTCAGATATTTCTTTCTAGAACAGGGGGAGGGGACAACTTGCACCCCTTGAAGACAGCCAGAAAATCCACTTTAAATCCGGTCTTTTTCCCGTGCGTAATCAAAGATTCATCTTGTATTTTGTAATATTAGTAAGTTGACCAACCATCCTCCTTTAGGGAGAACAGTTCTCCTTTTATAGGTCGTGTCCTTCCTCGAAAAGTGTCCTCCTACTCTCTTGTTCTTCTTTTTCAATATTTTAAAACTGATCTGTTAATCTCTGTATTGAGAGGGGAACCAAAAATGTTTCCAATATGTCGAAGAATAGTCTGAAACAAATATCACAGGAAATAACAATTTTCAATGATGTTTTTTAACTTCATCACAAGTAAATTGGGCAGATATAGAAAACTGTTAATTTTTTATCAAAAGAAATGCTTGATATTAAAATCTTCGACAATGATTTGTTTGAAGAAATTGGAAACCTGAATGATAAATTGAAACAATTGGAAAATCAATATGCTGAAATTGATAAAAGGTGGGTTGAAATATTTAACCATTTCAAAAAGATATGAAAATATAGTTAATCATGCTGAATTTACATTGTGCGGCCCTTGAACTAATGCAGCGGTTGAAACTGACTTTTCAGTTGGTAATTTTTAGACAAGCGAGAAATCACGATTGAATGTTGATATTTTATCTGCAGTACTCACAGTAAAGATGAAGGATATTTTTTGCTCCAAAATTTCCGATATATATATATATAAGAAAATAATATATTGACAAACAAACAAATCCATTCTTTGAGAAAATACTCGTTTAAGAAAATAATTAAAAGAGGTGTAAGCATATCTAGCGTATTTTGTTTGAATTAATAAAATGTTTCATATATTTACGTTGAAACATTTTCTTAAAATTTTCATCCTCTTTTTTCATTGTAAAAAAGCTGGTCACCTTACTATTAGGAAACCAAGTAATGAAAGTGTTTCAACTGAGAGATCATCTTCAGAGTTTGGAGGACGAGATCACAAGTTTTCAAGATTTTAAAGAAAAACTGAGCTAAATTTTTAATTAACTTTTATATTATTCCTGCTAAAATCGATACAGCAGGGGTGGAGCCACAGCTTGAACTCTTTGACTTGAAGTCAATGGGGGAGGGGGAGGAATAGTAGGAAGAAGGAAAAATCATAGTAGAAAGGAAATGTCTTAGGATATGACATTAATTGTCTTTTCCGAGTCTTTTTGGGAACTGAAAACTGTCTATGTATGAAAATTTTACTGTGGGAAATTGGGTTTTCCTTATATATATTTTTTTAATATATATATTTTAGTCGGCATATATTTGTCAGCAAAGTTTTTCTTGCATGACGACCCACAAGAGTAAATATACATACAAGTTGGATGTGGTGTAATCTTGCAGGCACAGTGATGAGAATTTCAATAAAAAAATCTCACCCCTGATTCTAAAAAAAAGGGAGAAAACAGTGACAAGGTGCATTTGTATCATTAAACTGATTCTAAAATTACCTTAATATCCAGCGTAGAACGCGCACTTTTAACACAAGAAATAAAATCTAAATTTAAGAGGGTGGGTTGTACGTCAAATATTTTTTTTTAAATGTAAGCTTCAAAAATAAAAAAAAGAGATAAGTATAAAAAAAATTTGACTTCTACAAAGATCGGGATACTGTTTATTTAAAAGAAGTGACATACCTAATGAATTTCAAAAAGGTTTGTAATTCTAGAAGTATACAATTTTTTTCAAAAGCTCGGATAATACCTCGAATAAATGACAAAAATATAAGAGCATTGTCCACGTACCTTTCAGGTTCTTTCGAAGGAAAGGGGGTGCGCGTTATACCTCGAATATACCTAAGAATTAAAACTTGCAGCTTGAAAGTATGGTTACACGCTACACACCGTTGCGGATTATACGCCGGATTTTACAGTAAATGTGCTTTCAACTATAGATAATAGGAAATTATCACAACAAATAAATTGAACAAAACTTCCACATTTTATTTAACTTATATTTATAATTTTTTATTATGAATGGAATCATTTTAAAAAGGCGCTGTGCTCAGGGATCCTCCGCTAACACAATGATGCCCGCGATCCAAAACAAGTTACCCCTCCCCCTGTCCTAGAACATTATCCTCAAACATTAATAATGACACTTAAATTATGTGGCAAATAAGATGCTAATATGAGAGTATAAAAAATATGTCTAGTGTATTTTAAACCTTAACGCCATATAATTTTACAAAGAAGTTATTGTTGGAACATTCGTTGAGATTCCAATTAAGTGCTATCTCGTCGCTTTCAAATATGAAACTATCGAAAATGAATTCAAATCTCTTTCATAACATCTCCAGAGAAAAAAGCCAAACAAATATTGTTGGGAACTTTTATAATAGAGAGATAGGAAAGCATTCCACAAGGAATCACAGGGAAATACACGGTGTCATTGCAATTCACTTTATCTGATCCAGAACTGAATACATTAATATAATTTCCATATTAAATTAGCAAAGAATAGCTATCTAACAGAAAACTCACCTTTGGGATGTTCCCATTCGCTTGCTCTTTCCCGAATCTTGTTGTATTAACATAATCATTTGAACTATATTTGGAAAAGCATCTTGATCGCTTCGAACATTCATTCATATCGGTTGCGCTTAAAACTTCTCTTTACACACTCTCGAATATGTTGCTATATTTAGATTAAATAACTTGGTTCCATAGAATGTTATTCTAATCTTTTTAATGTTTTCTATTCTGCAATGCAAAAATTTCCTAGATTGATATCGTGTTCTTCTCAGTATGTCCTCTTTTAACCTTACCCCGTAATCTAAAACCTCGAATAGTTTTTTAATTCTAAATTTAAAAACATAACTCTGAAAATGTAAAATATAAATTAGGTAAGGCTATCATAATATTTAAATTTCAAACAAAAGTTTGAAACTGGCATCGTATGCATGATTTATTGTATTATTATTTTGCCCTTTATATATAAAGGAGACCGTGGGAAGTGCACGATCCACAAAATTCATAAATTATTAAATGTCAATGAGGAGCTCATTTTCCATCTATGACAGCTTTTCTCAAACTGTGGGGCGTACCCCCCACCCCCTAAAAGGGCATGATAACTCTACGAGGGGTGGGAGGCAAGCATATCGATAAGTCGAAAATAACAGGTTTAAAACTTACACAAATTTACTGAAAGAAAGCAAAATAAGATACATTCTGACATAAAAAAAATAAAATAAAATGCACATTTACAATGATATAAAATACGTATAAATATATCAGTACTACTCATTGTATTTGATAATTTATCAATGCTAAGTTAAGAACAAGTTTAATAACTACCAGTGTCCTCATGAGCTTGTCATACATAAAATCATATACAAAAAATAACACTTATCTTGATAATTTTTTTTGTATGGTTTATAAATAATCCCTTAACTACCGATTTAAGGTTACCCGATTCGCTTCCAAATGCCATCATTTCCCTTGTAGGCGCGGCGTATGTGATGTGTTAAGGGGGGGGGGTGAAAAGGAATAAATAAGTAAAACATTCTCTACGAAATCAGTTAATCCCCTTTTCAAACACTTTCAAGGTCATGTTATTGAAATCCAAGCCATCGAAATAATGTTATGGATTTCAGTACACAGAGAAGTTCGGACTTCGGAAAGACATATAGATACGTTCGGGGCAGTTAATGCTTTAGTTGAGCGAGACGTTTATATACGCCGGTGGTCCTTAAGAGTAAAAAGTCTAATAGTAGCTTTAGCGTCAAAGTGTAAAGCATTATTTAATTCATTACATTGTTATTGTATTACATTGTTATGTATGGGTCGCAAATATTGAAAGTTTGAAAAGCACTGGTTTCTGAAATAATGTGATTATAGAGGGGTTATTCACTTAGATCAACTTTAAAATACATATGAAATTTGGACGATGCAAAAAAAAAACATTGCGGCATTGAAATGGTGTCAATGCTTTTAGTCATTGGAAAATATGCAGAAAAGATTCGGGACCTCAAGACCAATTAAATTTACGACTACGGCTGGCACGATAACTGACATCTGAATTTTCAAGTCGTTAAACCAAAGGCACCGAATAAGTTTCCTTGGATCCAAGAAAACTGTTCCAGATGACATCCACTTGACTAAAATTGACGACAATATGCCAACTTTACAAAAAGCATGTAGACGTTGCCGTTTTGGCTCTGCGAAAGCACATGAGAAGAGAGCAAGATATGTATGTACAGCTAACAATGCCCTTCTATGCACTGATCTCTGCTTTTTGAAATTTTATAAAAAGTAATATGTATAAATTCTTTAATTTTTCAAAACAAAATATACCTAATTTATAATTTTTTTCTTTATTTTAGAATTTACAAATTATGTTTTAAATACGATATAAAAAGAAATGCAAAGCATATGTCCTACTTTTGAATAACTCCCAGTAGATAATTAGAAACACACTTCCAACCAAAAAAAAAAAGAATTGGAAGTCAAATTATTTGTTTTTATTTACCAATTTCAAAAAATATCAGAAATATTTTCACATAACATTACTGGAAAAGATGGTCCTATAATATGTAAACGCAATTATAGCATTGTAACTTATAGTTATATATAGCCATCATTATCATATAAATCCCAATTCCTTTAAGACTAGTAACCAATTGGCCATATGGTGACCGGAAAATATTTTTTACAAACATTTTGTGATATAAGAAACTCACAGTGAAAGAAATCTAAAATACAGCTTTTAAGAAAACAGTAAAATCCTGTGTGTAACGCGCACCTATGCTTTGAAGATGCAATTTTTAATTTTTAGGAATATTCACCGGATAACGAGCACTCTTTTTTTTTTATGAAGAAACCTGAAATGTACGTGCGCAGTAATTTATTCGAGGTATCATTCCAAGCTCTTAGGAGGGCTGCGGTAGCCCAGTGGTCAAGGTATCAGATCATGGTAGGCATGTCATGAGTTCGAGCCCAGTAACACTAAACACCCGCCGAGTAGGACATCGATGCACGTTAAATCTGTCGAGAGCTCACACGTACTCCCCTTAGTGTGATAGATAGAAGTAGGGGGTGCTAGCTCAGGTGTCGTCCACGTCACTTGACCATGGTTCAAAATTTCGTGGTCCATCGCCAAAAGCCCTCGTGTAGCTGAACAGTGCGACGTTAGTATTCACTCACTCACTCACCCAATCTTTTAGAAAAAAATTGCATACTTTTAGAATTACAACCCTTCAAGTTCGTGAGGAATGACGTTTATTTTAAATAAACAGTATTTTTTTCGATATATGTAGAAGTCTAATTTTTTTTTCTATGCTTATCTAATTATTATTTTCTTAAGCTCTCATTTTTATACCCGGGGGGCGTATAACATGCACCTATAAATTTTGATCTTTTTGTGTGTGTGTGTGTGTTAAAAGTGCGCTTTGTACCCGAATTTTACGGTATTTCAATAATTTAAGGGGACATGGTACGATTTACGCAAAAAATTTTTAATTTAAGGATTTTTAATATTTTTTTTGGTTGCATCCTATATATGTATACTATGTTAAACATATTTTGTGCTCAAAATTTCATAAAAAGCTAGCCATGTAATTTTTTAAGGAAAAAACTTGAAATTTTTGAAGTGATTTTAAAATGCTACTCCTCCTACAAAAATTGACGTACACGCATGACATTTGATTTACAAGTACGTCAAACTATGTATAATAAAAGTTGGTATGGGTTTTGCGTTAACGTGATTGGTATTCTTACAATACTTCTTTTTATGAATGTTTATTGAAAATTCCTTAAAAATGTATAAATTCTGAGTTTAATTATTTTTAAAAAAATAAATATTGCTTTGATTCAAAAATGCATACCAACTTTTGTTATATGTACTATTGGGAATAGGTGAAAAAAAATTTCAAAGCATTAGGCGCAACAGAAAAAAAGCCTTAGCATTTTAAATGAAGACAAATTAGTAATTTTATCTTTCTGAGATACGGCAGTTTATAAAGTTTTGATTTGCCATAGGGATGTGAATAAAAACGAACGTAAACGCTATCATAATTCTGCGTTTTTTAAGTTTAGATCTTTCAAATTTTGTGAGGTTATAGAGAGAAAAGTATGTAAAAAAATTTAGGCTAAAAAAATTAAATTTGGTTTTTTGACCGATTTTGATCAATTGAATCGTACTGTGTCCCCTTAATTATTGATTAGTAAAAAATTACTTCAAATTTAAATTTCACCTCATTTGATGCGATTTTAACGATTCATTATCTTAATGTTCAAATTGTAAAAAATGGTAACGAATCATTTTGCTAACACAGTGATAATTTTTTAAATGTTTTTGGAATTCTCATTTATGTTTATTGAAGACCTATTCCTTTAATTTTCTGTAATTGCTTTTTCATTCAATATTAGCTTCCCCAATCGTTTATATAAATTTTAAGATCATTGTATCCTTGTAAATACTTGTTACTAACTTAGCTACTTCTCTTATACAGACCTAATTATAATGATATGGAACTCATTTTAAATGGAACTTTTACACCCAAAGAAAATTTTAGTTATAGTTCCTACATCGACATGAAACCCCTTTACATTTCAAACTAATTTTACTTTCATCTTTGTGTTCTACATGTATATTAGAATAGTTCTAACACATCTAGCTGTTAGAAATTACTTAAGTTAAATGCTTCTATATTAAAATATAAGAGGACAACATCATGCGGGAAACTCTCCTGCTCGCCTATTGTTAGTTCTATATTTAGTCATGCAATGTCTGACGGTGTGATTGTTGAAGTTTCGAACTAAATCTTAAATTAAACAGTTGTGTGAAGTTCCAAGTTTATTGGAGTATATTTATATGTGATGTCTACACATGTTAATTTCGTTAGACCTTTATTAGATTTTTCTCTTAAGCTTACTGAGGGCAATACTGAAATATACAATTTTGTATTTTAATCTTTTGTTTAGTTAGTTAATATTTTGTGATTATTAGCAATAAAATGCTTCAATGTATTTAATATTAATTTTCGAAACAAAGGAATGCTTTATTTCATTTACTATAATCATTGAAAGATTAACTATTGAAGATATATTTATTCCTTTCTGCAAGAACAGGAGTAAATGACTTTTCAAAATATTCGCGGAAATATATTTTTCAGTTCAATATTCAAAAAACAATAATCACCCAGAAAATAAAGACAATATAGTTTTGAAAAATGAAGAGCACAATATTTATTTGAAAAAACAGTTATAACACAACTTCACTTTTTTAAATCATCATTTCCTACATTTAAACACATTTGTTGTATCTATTTATGAGCTTCAAAATTCCCATGTTATACTTTCTGTCACCAGTGCATTAAGCTTAGTGGTCACTGTATTCTCCAAGTTTTCATCTCTTCCAGAATGTTTACCAATTAGAAACTCGTACCATCCTTTCACAGAAAAATCATCTTTTGTCTCAGCTTAGAGTAAATATGCATCACTAAGAATAAGGACAGGAATATCTATCTTTTTCTTAAGGGGGTCCGGTACGTAAATAGAAGCCCATGTTAAAATTACGTAACTTTATGTACCTTTTTCTCAGAAGCTACTTCTTTCTCATGGATAAAATTTCTACAGCAGGTTATGTGAACTATCAGTAAAATTTTAACGAAAGGTTTTGTTTAAAATTAAACTAATTATGAATTTTTGAAAAAAATTACCAAATTTTTTCCCCTGAAATTTAGTTTAAAAAAGCCTTATCTAAAAGGATTTGTTAGATATATCAGGTTGGAGAAAAAGAAATCCATTATTTTTGCAGGGAATTCAAGACTTTATTTAACATGTTTCCTATTCTCCGATTTGGGTCAAATATGCACCGTTTTGTTGTATAATTTGTTGCCATTTTAAAGGTAGCTTCATAATGCCTCTCTCGTAGAAGTCTTGGTCCTTATTGGCAAAAAACTCTAATAATCGATTTTCACAACATTTTCTTAATACCAATTTCTTATCACTCAGAAAGTTTTTCAATGCGAGGAAAAGGTGGTAATCGCTTGGTGCCAGGTTTGGACTATATGGTGGATGCATTAAAACTTCCGAACCAAGCTCCTACAGTTTCTGGCGAATCACTACAGACATGTAAGGCCTGGCGTTGTCCTGATGGAACACAACACCTCTTCTGTTAACACGGAATTCATTTTAAAATCTTAAGTTGTGAGATTACAATAAGAAATAAAGAGGGAGGCTCAGGTCCTCCCTCTAGTAAGGAAACTGGCCAATTTGTATTCACTTATATGGTGACACACTAGGAAGTGATACAAGATGTCGGGGAATGTACTAGGTTTGCAGTGGTAATTACCACTCCACAACCCCATTTGAAAAAAAAAGTTATTGTTACGCATGTATAATTGCAGTTTTAAAATACGTAATGAGTTTACCATTACTTTTGAGAAAAATCACGAGTAAAATTTATTTCAAAAACTGAAACTCAATGGCGCTACAGCCTATAAGAGCCAGGGCCTACTGGGCTCATCTAGTATACGTGACCATTGGGCGCTGAGGTGCATGATCAGATGTCCCGATCAGGTGGTCAGTCTGAAACGAAACCCCCAGTATTAAAGTCCCCAAGCAAGCTTGGTACTCATTTATCGACATGGAGCAGTATGGATGAAAGGTTGAGCCGACCTTGCCCAGCCCAGGAATAGATCCCGGACCTGTGGTATTGAAGCGCGATACGCTATCACTCGACTGCTAGGCCTAAAATTGATTTCATTTTTTATTAAAATTTCTAGAGAATTTTTTTTGTAACTAAATACTCTTAAAAAAGAAGGTGAACCATTTCATTTCGGGATCTTTCTTTAGAAGATCATGTTCATGTTATCTCCATGATGAAACCAGATCATGCTCATTTTCCTCATTCCATTATAAAAAGGCATATTTTTTTCTATAACATTCAGTTATTATATAATTTCACAATTCCTTTTCCCAACATTATTAAAGATAAGAAAATGAAGTAATGGAATGCAAAGAATAAATTGTCGTCTCGTTTATAGCTTTTTTCTTTTTTAAAGAGCTAATCTTCTAAAATTTTTGGTAAGCAAAATTAAGTTGCCCATAGACAAATAATTTTTTTATTTTATTTTCATTTTTTTTCCACATACATTTCTTTGTTTTTATTTTTAACTCTTAGAAACTTTGAGTAAATAAAATAACAGAATTTAATTTTTGTTTAGTAAGTTTTAATCTTTTATATCCAAACAAATATTCTCACAAATCAGAGTCTTAGTAAACCTGTATACCAGGGGTCAGCAGCCTTTGACATGCGTGCCACATGTGGCACATTGAGCATTTCTCAGTGGCACTCTACGAAATTAAGAAGTCAAATTAAATCTCTCAGTCCCTCTTCTCGCTACGTCTCACGCGTATGGACTATTTCTTACTTTCAATGCTCTGCCATAGAACGATTCTGCTGAATCTACTTGCGTTAGCTTATGGAGTTTATGTGAACAATAACTTCCTCTGTTTACATGTGATTCATTCTGAGTGTTAAGTATATAATTCAAATAAAAAAGATTATGCAATGCTTGTAAAATGAAGCATCACTCATTGCTGTGACGGGGAGAAAATCTTGAGATTTATTGAAAGTTTACGGAATTATGAATGATCTCGATGATAACTATCGATAAAACGACAGCTATTTTAAATTTCTATATGTCATTGTGTGTGTGCTGGAGTGATTTAATTTTTTGAAGAAAATTGCATGTGATCTACTTTCACCTTTTAGCTTTATATATTTGTTCGCACACACGCACATACATATATATATATATATATATATATATATATATATATAAACGTATGAAATATATTTTGAGACCACAAAAAAAAGTTATTTAAATGCTGAAGATTCAGAATCACGTGTCAAATAGAAAGTCAAAAATTATATCCCTCATATTGCAATGTCAGCATTCCATCCTTCAGTTGTTCGATAAATGAGTATCAAGCTTGCTTGGGAACTTAACACTGGGCTTTTCGCGTCAGACTGACCATCTGACCAGCACATCTACTCATGCACCCCAGGGCCCAAGGTCGTGTATACTGAGTTGGGCACAGTAGGCCTTGGCCTTTTACGGGCTTTTGCACCATTGAGTTAATTTATATTACGATGTTATGTAGAGCCTTGCAGTTTAAGGTTCGAAATAAAATTGTAATTTTTTTATTTCACTATATTGCAGGAATACTTAGGAATATACTTTATTTTTATTTCTGATTTTAATAAATATTCCTAAAAGATGAATAATACATGTATAATTTTAATTTTTTATTTATGCTAAAGAAATAGTTATATTTTATGCTGCTTATTTTTATGTTAATGAATATTTTATACATGTACATAATTAATATATAATTAAATATGTATTTATGACCTTTATTCCCTAACTCTGGACGTTTTGTCGCGGGAATAGAATTGTTTCAAATGTCTCCAACTGTGTGGCGCCCTGAATCATATTGGTAAATTGGTTTGGCACGTTTCAGCTATAAGGTTATCTCTCAACCACTGCTCTTTCTCCATTCATTCTTTTATAAAAATTAATTGAGATGAAAACCAAATTTAACATAAAAAGAAGTTTGTCGCGGGCTGTTTCCCTCTTAAAAAAACACGAGATAATATTGTTTAAAGTTTAGTTATTAGAGTTTTCATTGACACCTCCTTACAATGGACAGAATATGCAGATTGGTTATATCGTCTTACAGTAAGTGAAAGGGAAAGATGACGGCAGTAATAAACAGCTGATAGTTGTTAGTTGAGAAGTTAGTGATTAGCAATAAGGGGATTTTCATTTCCAATTACAGAATTACATTCAACAACTAGTTAGAAATTCCTATACATCTAAGTACTTACTGGCTTTAAGAGTGAATTCCATTTTGTAGAAATCTTGGAGGAATCTTATTGAATGTTGGATTCGAGACAACATAGCAAATAGTGAAGTTTCTGAACTTTTGTACAAGCTACAGATCTGAGAGTCTGCAAACATTTCAGGTAAGTGAATTTTTATTACTTAAGTATTAATAGATCTTCCTTGTAACCCTTGAGAAGGTACAGTATTCTCTAATAAACTAATTAAAAGCTGGTTCGAATCGCAATCTCTCAAGTACCGATCTCTCGGAGTTTGACAAATTGCCCCTCAGGGGAATCGTCACAACTTATGTTAGAAAGTTATTTTATTATTATTATTACTATTATTATTATTATGTGCTTACAAATATCACAATTAATGATAATAATCCGTTTGGAAACAGTATTCGATAACAAGAGTTTTTCTTAGCCAAGATTATAATTTTTTTATCAAAAAAAAATGTTTTATTTGGCTTGTTATTGCATTATTATAATTTTAATTTATAATTTATTTAAATAAATTAATATATTAAATGCATATATATATATATATCTGGTCTGGAAAGTTTAGGTTCAAAATTAAGTAAATAATAAATTAAAATAGAGCGAACTCTTTACTATCACGTAGGGATTTTAAGGGTAAATAAGCCTATTTAAAGGCAAAGCGAGAGCTGACAAACGAGAGGGCATAAACGAAAAGATTAGATCAAGTAATTCAATGTCATTAATCATCTCACAAGATAGGAGATAAAGGCCCTGACGGACTAAGTGCTCCAACAATCAACCCACAGCTAAGAAAAGACTAGCTGGTGACTCGTTGCTGCGATGTTGTCTTTTCTTCCACCCGGTTGCGCGCCAAAGGATCAACATGTTGCATTTAATATTTTAAAGAACAATAAAAAAATTATTTTAGAGATGATGCTCTCTCTTCATTTTACCAGCAGGCCTGGGGCCTGACATATATACACTCATGGACAAAAAAATTAGCACACCAAGAAATAATTGCGGGATCGTAACAAAACTTGGCATGAAGGTACATGTCGTGGAGATATGCAAATGATTAGAAAAGCAGCGCAATTGCGCATTACGTATAGCCGATACAGGGCGCTTGATGTCGTTCTCCGTGGAGTATAAAACAGGTAACCAAAGCTTGTTTGAGTGTGCTGAATCGTTTACAAAGAAAGAGCTGAGGTAGACGTGCCATTACGCCGTTTTCGAAGACAATATGAGCAGCTGACACAGTTTGAGAGTGAGAGAATCATCGTCATGATGGAAGATGAGTTGTCAGCTAGGCGAGAGGGTAGCTCGTCAATTAGACCGCTCTGATTGTGTTGTGAGGAGGTGTTGGGACCAGTGAATCCAAGAGATGTCATTTACACGAAGACCAGGCTCAGGACGTCCTAGACAGACCAGTCATCGAGAAGACCGCCGCCTCGTAAGAAATGCACGCGTACAGCCACACCTTCACTAGGGACCCCTGTATCTTCTCAATCCATACGAAGGCGCCTGGCTGAAGGAAATTTGGGATCGCGGCACCCCATTACGTGTGCTGTCCTTGACACCCACCCATCTACGCCTCCGTTTGAAGTGGTGCCGAGCAAGAGGGAACTGGACTGCAGCGAAATGGAACCAGGTCATCTTTAGCGAGGAGTCCAGATTCAATCTCAGCAGTGATGACAATCGTGTTCATATGTGGAAATCCCGTGGTGAACGCCTCAATCCTGCCTTTGTTTTACAGAGACACACTGCTCCCACAGCTGGTGTGATGGTATGGGGTGCCATTGCACACAATACACGGTCACCCCTAGTATTGATCAGTGACACCATGACAGATCAGCGGTATGTTCATGACATTCTGCAACCACATGTGTTTCCACTCATGCAACGGCTCCCAGGAGCCATTCTTCAACAAGACAATGCTCGGCCTCACACAGCAAAGGTGTCACAAGACTGTCTTTACACTGTTACTACCCTTCCTTGGTCTGCCCTATCCCCAGATTTATCTCCAATTGAGCATATCTGGAATCATTTGGGATGGCGAGTTGGGCATCCCACGAGTTTGAACGAACTAGAGGCAAGGTTATAGCAAATATGGAACGAAATGTCTCAAGACATTATACAGAACTTGTATGCCTCAATTCCCGATCGTATCGCATCGTGCATTTGCACTACAGGGGATTCAACAGGATATTAAATCCTCCGTTCTTTTTCTCTGAAATAAATGATCCTTTTTCTTTGATTTTCTTATTTATTTATATCAAAGTAGTCATTATATATGTAAAATTTCTTTTCATTTTGACGCCTCCTTCTTGGTGCGCTAATTTTCTGTCCATGAATGTACTTATTGGGGTCACATGTAAATACAATAACAAAAACATACATACAAACCTTATGTTTTGCATATTATTTAAATTCATACCCACGAAAAAATAGACCAAAAGGTTGAACTAATTTTAATACATTCGGACCTCTAATTAACGAAGTCGCTAAATCCCCCAAAAATGTTCGTTATGTGGAAATTTCGTTAAATGGAGATTCATCTCTCAATATACTTTAAAAACCACATAGAACAAACTTTAAATTCATAAACACTTTATATTATTATTAAAAGTAATTATTCACACCTTTTTTGTAAATTAATATTTATTTATTTCATATATCTTAACCATCTAAAAGAAATCTGCAAAGAAAACTAGAAAAAAAATTCCAGAAATGACGGTATTTTCAACTTTAAGAAAGTAATTCTATATTAAAATTTTGAATTTCAAGCCTTCGAGTAATTTTCAACATACATTTTTTATAACTAGTAACATTAAGCATATTATAGCACATGCATCCTTAAATTTAATTTCTGATAAATCTATTAGTCTTGAGATTTTTCTTTCAAAAAAGGTTTCTTTCGTAATACACATCGCATCTTTGTAATGCACCAAAACCCCCCATCAGATGTATTTTTTTACACTGTAATCCACTTTGAGTTGTTTCAAATGATTTTCTCATTTCATCCTACAATGGTCAAGAAATATTTTATGAAATGGGCAGAAAAAAATCGAATTACAAGAGAGAGAAAGTTTGTTAATAGGAAAATACGTTTCAAAACTTGGGGGTTATTTTACGAAGAAAATCGTAAAATGTTCTTGGTTCCAAGGAAAAGTTCGAAAAATAGAGGTTCGTAAAATTAAAGTCCGACTATATGAAATGCATTCATTTAAATGAATTTCTTAGGAAGTTGTTTTTTGATGGCTTTTTACTAGAAACTATGTAACGAGCAATAAAGTTAATAATTACAGAGGGTCGTTCACACTTTATGGAAACAAATTTGTGATTTACTTTCTTTTTTGCATTTTGAGATAAAACTTTGGTAACCTCAGAATAATCATCTGCAAAGGTTTTCTTTTGACGAGAATGTAAAATAAAAGATTTATTTTAAAAATGTCTCCTAAAATTTATAGATTGCTCGAAGATTACGTAACTGCGTTTTCCGAGGAAAAATATTCAAAATGCTGAAAATCTCATTTACAGCATTTTGTAAAAATGTATTAATAATATATTAAATTTGAAAGTAAAAAGTAAAAATTAAAACATGACCATGAAATCTCATCCTAAGACTGTTCGAACGTAGGCAACTACCTAGAAAATGAAATCCTTAATCCTAAAAGAAAGTCCGTCGAATCAAAGATTAATTGAATCGAAATTAGGAATGTCTATACTGGTATTGTAAATAAAGTCATTTATAAAGATGTAAAGCAGCGTTACTCAAACTGTGAGGCGCGCCCCCTTGGGTGGGACGGGATAACTCTGCGAGGGGGGCGCGAGCATTTTGAAAATTCGAAAACAGAAGATTATTTAAAAAAATTATTAATTTACTGAAAATAAACAAACAAAATACTCTCTGTCATAATAAAAAATGCACATTTACACCGATATATTACATTTATAAATGTATCAGTCCTACACATTGTATTTTATAATTAATTTAACAATACTAAGTTAAGAACAATTTTATAATAATCACCATTAATCCTATGGGGTTGTCATGTATAAAATTATATACATAAATTAAACTTATTTTGATAATTTGTACAATTTATAATTAATCCTTTAACTGTCGATTAAAAGTTAATCAATTTGCTTCTCAAAATCAACTTCTTTCCACGTAGGCGCACGTATGTGATGTATTGGGGGAGGGGGAAGGAATAAAAAAAAGAAGCAAATAATCTGAAATAAGTAAATCCTTCGCAAACATTGTCATGGTCCTTTTATTGCATTCCAAAGCCTTTGGAATAATTTTATGGATAGCAGTGCACAAAAAATATAGTACTTCGGAAAGACGTATATATACGTCCAGAGAAATAAACCCTTTGGCCGAGCGAGACGTTTATATATGCCGGTGGTCCTTAACGAGTTTAAAGTCGTATCGCAGTTTTAACGTCAACGTATATTATTACTGAATTCAATGCATTGCTATTGCATGAAGGGAGGCGCGATGAAAATTATGATTGAATATTGGGTCACGAATATTGAAACTTTGAGAAGCACTGATGTAAAGTTAAAAAAGATATTTAAACCTAAACTTTATCTGCTTTTGCAAAAACATATTGTTAAAGAAAAACAAATCGTAAAAAGTTATATAAAAAAAACCTAGTTGCTGTAAAAGGAAAATTTGTGGTTAGACTCTATGAAGCAAGGATATATTTAACTGGCTTATAAAAGACCAACTTTCTATTGCTCAACTGACGAGAATGACCGTAAGAAATAGCTTCGTCAATGGACAAAAAAGTTCTCAAAGGGATTCATGAGAGTTAAAGGATTTTATTACAACGACAAATTAAAAATAAAAAATTCTCAAGTAAAGTCAAAATTAATTTACTCTACTATCAGCAGAATATTTTAGAACCAATTTTTGAAGAAGAAATTCCAGACTTATATGGAAAGAACACCGATTAAAATGAGCTTCATATGGACAAAATCTCTAGCCACACTTCTATAAGTCAACTTCCACTTATTTAGTAAAGAAAGAATCAGAAAAAGGAATAAAGTGTATCTCATTGGATGAAATACCTGTAAAATCACCTGACACATCTCTTATAAACTCTTGCGCTTTCAGTTTATTAAAATGAACTTTACTAAAACGGCATTCAAGAACACTGAACGATTTTTGGAAAACAGTTCAAGAGGAATGGAGTAAAATTGGTATGACGCTACTAAGAAAAATTTTGCTTTCATGGAATATATGAGCTAGAGCTATTGTCAAGAGCCTGGTTATCAGATAGAAACAAATTGCCACAAAAAGTGCGACATTTATAAATAAAAATTAACTATCAAAATCATTTCTATAAAATGCGAATGACATTTTGTATTTAATGGATGTTATTTTCTTATTTGAAACCTTTTTTGAAATACATATCTAGATAAGTAAGATTAAGCATTTTAGTATCAAAAGTTTTCTTTCATAAATAGCTTAGCATTACAACAATGTAAGAGAAAACATTGGTAAGCAAGCAATTTGATATGTTATCCACCATATTTGAACCACAATCGGTTAAGTTTATTATGAAAAGGAAAATTTGATTTAAGTTATTCTGATATATGAAAGAAAATGCTGAATTTGATTGATTTTATATTTTGTAATTCTATCTGATTTTAATATCAAAGATTTTACAAATGGAAGCTATTCATCAAATTGAATTATACGCTTTTTGCAAATAATTGAATCGCATTTGTGTACAATCGGGACAACAAAAAATCCTATATTTGCTATAATGAAAGAAATTTAGTAAATGTGTGAAAGTGTTTCAAATACAACTACGTTGCATTTAGTATATCAGCAGCATTTATAATTATTATCATATTTGTATAAGGTCTTGTTTTAAAAACTGTATCGTATTGTTAAATAAGTACGTTGTAAACCATGTTAGCAATTTAATTTTTTATCTAGATTATTGTATGTAAAAATTAATGAAAAAAACAATCTTGAGTACTTTAAAAAGATATCCACTTTACAATGTTATTCAAAAACACAAAAACAAAAGTAAAACTTATTTGAAATTGAAAGACTAGTGCATGTACAATAGCTCAAGTTTTTAGATTGAGTTTTTCTTACACTTAAATGCAAAATTCTCCTATTTACTTGCATTGCGTTTTTAAAGCCGAATTTTATATTTTGAAGCAGGTTTCTTCTGAAATTTGAAGACAACGAATGTGAAAGATATGCATGTTATTGAAAATTTCTTTTCTAGTTGCTATACTAGTCCGACGGAAAACTTTCAAACAAAATAAAATTATAAAAAAACAAATTCATCACCAGAAAAGTTTTTAACAGATTACATTTATTAAATGTGATTGAAAGAATTAGTTAAAAAAGATTAGTGCTTTTACATTTATTGATAAAATGTATTTACATCATTTAACATGAGAATTGTATTACTTAAAAAAAAATTCTAATCTTATATATTTTTATCTAAATAATAATTACAAATAACCTATTTCGAAACCTAAGCCTCATTTCATTTGAAATTAAAGAATTAAAACCTGTATTTTGACAGATTTTTAGTGATTCCTCGTTAAAAAGACATGACCTTGAATTTTTGTAGAATTTATTCACAATTCTAAGAACAAGAGTATCTTAACAGCTTTCACGGGCCTCACTGAGCAATTGAAACTTTTTCCTAAAACACAATTTATTAAAGTAATTAATGCAGTCAAATTTCCATATTAGGAAGCTCTATATTGTGAACTTTTTCCTCAATTCAAAAACATTTCACGATTTTCGTAAAACAACCTCTCAATTGCGAAGTGCATTTTCCATATAAAAAACTTTTTTCACTTGAGATTCAATTTTTTTACCCTATTTTTAAAGTATTTCTGGACATTTCAAGTTATTCTCTCTTTAAACACATTTTAAGGCGTGTTGGAAACCTAAAATCTTCTTAATAGGACAATTTTGTGATTTTTACATTTTCAAATTGTATACATTTTAATCTTTCTAAAAAATACCTTACTTTATCCTCTAGGCTAATTAGAAGCCCTTAAAACCTATTTTTAAATAATCATTGAAACTAGGCCACTCCCATTTAAATATATATACTGAAATGAGTGTTTTGTAAATTCTCAAAAATTTATTTTTTACAAATTTTTTTATGTAGAAAATGGGTCAAATTTCACTATGTTTGATAAAAGATTTAAAAAATTATTAAAAAATTCAAAACTAGCTAAGAGTTCATTTCAGTATAATGAAAAAGGTCTACTTTAGTTGTATGAAAAATTTCAAGCATGCACATATAACAGATTTTGAGAAAAGATACATTGAAAACAGCAAATTTAACATTGTCGGTATAGAGGTTTCCGACTCCACTTAATTCATAAATATTGAACTGGTTTTATAGGGTGTCCAACTCACCGAGAGCAATAGAATTATGTGCCTTTCATCCCAGAAGTGTATCCTTTAACCCCATTGTCCACTTCCCTAGAAACATCTTCGATATCGCCTTTCACCCTCAGTGGAGTTTTCTCATGTCCCCGCAATCTGAATCAACATGAGGGCAATTGGCAACGAACCTTGTAGTTTTGAATCATGGTGAAACTTGAGGATACCTTATTCCCTCTCCGAATTTCTAGACCTTACCAAGACAGTCATGACACCCTCCACAGAGTTAACGTACGTCAGCTCCTCTAAACGTCAGGTCTTTTTCATAGGCTTTAGGACTCAAATTTACAGCTCAAGAGCCCCAGCTGTGACTACTTGACAATGACCTTTTGGCTAACACGTGTACTAATGTGTGCCAGAGAGCTTTGTACCTCACACCATCTACATCCACACTGAAAGGAGTACATAGTTTTCTTACCTTTTCTCAGTTTTATATCTTAGTATCCCACAGTGTATATATGCTTTTTTAATTAATATTATATTTGCTACAATTATATGTAGAGAAATTGTTCCACTCAAAAACAGTTATTTGTTTCAAATTTATCAGATATAAAACTGAAAAATAAAATTTGTAGTATGTATTCGATTTTCAGAAATTTAGAGAGAACTCTTTGTTTGATTTTTGTGTTAAGTATTTTATTATTCTTCATTTAAAAAGATAACTTTGAAAGGAGTTTAAAAGGTTTTTAAAACCTTTATATATATTAATTTTCCATTATTAATCCATTTATCTATTTATCCATTTATCCAATCCATTTATTAAGATGATTATAGTATATAATCCTAATATACATTTGTATTGATTTTTAGAACAAAAGGAAGCAGTAACAAAAGTAAGTGTGT